>RJWH01002020.1:12609-277940 GCA_004363575.1 Solenodon paradoxus | reverse complement strand
TCTCTCTCTCTCTCTCTCTCTCTCTCTCTCTCTCTCTCTCTCTCTCTCTCTCTCTCTCTCTCTCTCTCTCTCTCTCTCTCTCTCTCTCTCTCTCTGTCTTACTCTCTCTCTCTCTCTCTCTCTCTCTCTATCTCTCTGTCTTACTCTCTCTGTCTTACTCTCTCTCTCTCTCTCTCTGTCTTACTCTCTGTGTCTCTCTCTCCCTCTCCCCACTGCCCCCACAAAGAATTCAAATCCCCGACATACAATGAATAGTTGTACTAGTTGGGGTTTTTTTCTTTTCCATTTTCCAGGGGAAAACATAACACTCTGGGGGAAGAAAGTTTTGCTTAATCAATAGAACTCATTCCACTTGTACATCATTGTTATTCTGCAAGGCCCCAGAAGACAGTAATGATAAAGGGAGGTTAGGAATGAGATCTAATTTCCAGGACATTCCTAGATATCAGGAAGGTGGGAAAGTACTAGAGCTTAGAGTCTGGACACTTTCTACCCGATATCGCTAATCAGCAATTCTCATTGATAAACGCCTATAAACAGAAATCAGGAGATAATGCTTTCAAGAGAATGAAAGATTAAACCTGTTTTCTGGATCTAACCCAAGTTTAAGCTTTTATAAAAACATGACATTTATATAAATGAGATGTCCTGTGAGCAGAAGACTCTTTAATAACATAGCAATTTATGTCAGAGGTGTTTAATTATGGTTTTGTGCACTGATTAAACTCTTGGACACATCTACCGGAAGTTTGAAAGAGCTAATCTCATAACTTGAAATGAACAAAAAAAATTTACAATCAGGTTAAAAGTACAAAAGGACCATCTAAATGAAAAGGGATAGAAACTGTTTATTAAGAAAATAGTGTGTTAACTGATGACAAGGAAAAAAATTACTGCCTTCATTTCTGCTGAAAGAAACAGAATGGATATTTTCACAATTGAAGAGCAAGATAGCATAAATGCCAGTAAGGAAGCAAATAATTGCACTTGATCCAGCAATCCCACTCTTAGGTATATACCCAGAAGAAACAAAATCTCTAATCAGAAAAAATATATGCACCCTGTATGTTGATAGCAGTACAGTTCACAATAGCTAAGACATGGGAAAAACCTAAATGACCTACAACAGAAGACTAGATAAAGAAGCTGTGTACATCTACTCAGTGGAATTCTATGATTTTAGAAGAAAGAAAGAAAAGAAAAGAAAAGAAAGAAAGAAACAAAGAAAGAAAGAGAAAGAAAGAAACAAACAAAGAGAGAAAGAAAGAGAAAGAAAGAAAAAGAGAGAGAAAGAAAGAGAGAAAGAAAGAGAAAGAAAGAGAGAAAGAAAGAGAAAGAAAGAAACAGAGAAAGAAACAAAGAAATAAAGAGAAAGAAAAGAAAGAAAGATTGTTCCCCTTGTAACAATCTAAATGGAATTGGAAGGGATCCTGTTAAGCAAAATAAATTAGAAAGAAAAAGAGAAATATAGGATGCTCATATGTGAAATATAATGAAATGAAACAGATAAACCCCAGGGAAAACTTACAGGACATAAGATGATGGCTCCTGAGGCGGGGTGGGGGTGCAGGGGAAGGGGGAAAGGGTGGTGGTAAAGGATACTGGAACTCAGAGGGTGTGGTATGATATTTAGATTGAGATACATTGTCAATATTCAAAAAAGAATGTAGCATTGTTAATGAAAGAGATAAATATCAATAATCAAAAGAGAGAGCAAAGAATTGCTATTTGCTCCAGTGAAATTATACCCTAGAGTATTGAAAGCATTTGTTTATGCTATAATAAAACCTATTACTTTAACCTTTAATAATCACAGAATATAGGAGGACAACCAAATATAGGGAGACATAATGTTTGCAGTTATTTTCTAAAAAGTGACTTTAAGGGACAGTACAAAAGTTCGACATTAATCTACCATAAAACTTTGGACCTGATTTTTCAAAAAGATGTGTGAGCCGCTATATTTGATGACCAACATTCCTAGAGTTTGATGGGAACATGGTGGTCTTGTGATGCCAAATTCTGCTTAGTAAGGGAAGGGGAGGTTTCCTGGAGAGGGCACTGTCTGAGATGGAAAGGAGCATTCTGGAAACAAGTCAATTTGACAGAGTAAATCAGAAGAGAAGACAGGTGCTGCATGATGATTGTGGTATGGGACCTTGTGACTATTTAAAGATATGAAATGTGAATCTGAAGAAAAATGCCAGTACAATGACTAATCTTGTTATAGTGAATCTTTCACATCACTCTTAGGTGGAGCTACCTTAATAAAACCGTAAGCTCACTGGGCTATTGAATGAGTGGGTTATAGGTATGCTGTGATAGCTCTCTTCTTCTTAAAGTTCTTCAGTGTCTACCCCTTCCGTGCTCTCTCGTTAACTTCTCAGCCTCATCTTGCAATAAGCCTTCCTGATTCTCTGACAGTCACAGAAGCCTTCTTCAAGTTCTTTTGGGATACTAGAGTAAATATTGCTTCATGGTATAAGAGTTTAGCTTTTCTTCATATAAGTAAATAACTAAGTATGTTAAAGAGCCATATATTTCCCTACAGAGTAAATAATTGTGATGATTCTCTTAACTGAGGGATATTTAGTCCTTCAAAAGTACACCCTGCTGATTCCAATAATACAAAGTTACCTGTAACTCCCAGCTGTATTTTGACATGTAGCTTCATTCTGGCAGCCCAAGGGTGTTCCTGAGTAAATCTCACATTCGTTCACATCAACTGAGCACAGAGGACCCTATGTTCATATAAAAAAAAAAAAAGTCAGGTGCCACAGGTCACAGAAGCATCTGAGACCAATATGTATATGATATGTTTAAGGACTTATACATTGACAGTAAAGAATTTCGTAGTCAAAATAAATACAATATTACTACTACTATTATGCTCCAATTATTATTACTAAGGAACTCAGCTTCGACTGAAAAGCATCAAAGAGCTCCTCGTGACATCACATCAGTAACACGAAAAGAATCTTTATACAAAGGTATCTTCATTTCATTATGGAGTTATGTCTGGAAATACTCAGTATTTTTAATGAACATGTCAGGAACATTTTCATCATTAATAGAAAAAATAAGATAATTTACATGGCTATGTCGAAATTCATTTAGTACTTTCAATGTTAGTGCTAGACTAAATATCATCCCCTACATGTCCATCCAGTCAAGTGAACCCCTCCTTAAGATGGCTTAGCCTTCATGGGTTATAGTAAGCTTGCCATTGTTTGAATTTGGGCATACATGGTACAATTTAATTTGATTCAGGAGACCACAGAATCCTAGAAAATTTAAATGGAGAATGAAATGTGTCTGAATGATTTCAAGGCAAACACAGATGTTGACTCACCATAATTTTAAAGCAAAAGCCAAGTGACTCACCTTCCACTGTGTGGGACAGATACAATAAAAGGAATCATAAAGATTGAGGCAGGTTCCACCATTTTGGCAGGGATTGCTGCTGCAAACATTTTTATCAACTGTCTGAAATAAAGACAGGGCAGTCAGTGGGACAATCACACTTGTAACAATCAAGGTGTGTTTCTGTCAAGGTTGTGTATGCAGCATGCATCTCACTCCTAGTCATTGGTGGGGAGGGTGTCTTTTTATAAGTCAAATCTTTTTTTAAAAAAACAAAAATTGTCTCATATTCCCATTCACGTTTTTTTACATGCATAACCATGGATAGGATGAGGCATGAGGAGAAGACTTCTTACTCTATTCTCTGGAAAAGTATAGCTCCCTGGAGACATGTATGTTGGTGGAAAAGAGTAAAGATTTCAGGCATGGGAATAATAATAGATATTCTTATTACACTCATTAAATAAAATGGACAGCCCATTTCTTTTACTGTTGTTGTTATCTTGGATACCTCCAGATAAGCATTTGAAATTGGATCATCTTTTGCTACCACCAGTCTCCCATGGTGACTGAACTCTTTTCACTCCAAGTCCCTTTGTTTGAAATGTGTCCAGCTTAGATACAACCTCCACTTATTTTCACATGACTACTTTCAGACTATAGTCACCAACAGACTTGCCTTTGTCCACACAACCTGGGGAATCTTAATATGTCAACTATCAGTTCCAATCTTGTAAGATTTGTAATGCCTTTGGAGGCAGAGAAAACTTTAGAGAGGACAAATGATTCTGAAAGGAAAGTAATTCTATTAATTTCACTTAACCATAATTCTCTGTTAGAAAATTTAAAATAGGGCAAAAAATTAGATAGACAGACAGATAGATAGATAGATCTATGAAAGAAAACTGAGAGTCAGAATATTGCCAACTGACCAGCACCACTTATTGAAAAACTCATTCTCTCTCCACCTTTGTCATCAGTCAGGTGATATTACAAGTAGGGTCTCTTTCTGGAATCTGTTTTCTTCCATTATTTGATCTGCCTTTGTGCTATACCATAGTCAACCTTGTTCATCAAAGGATTTTTCAAAGAAAATGAATCACAAACTCAAAGGTTTTTTCTGGCATACAAAAGCAACACTTTCTAGGGAATGAAAACGCAAAAGCCTATAGGGTTTAGTAGGAAATGAAATCTGTACTCAAGAGGAAGTAATAGGGAAAGTTGGGGTCTGCAGTGCCTAAAGAGCACTTTTCCTATCTAAGGCATAAAGGCACTTCAATTCAAAAATCATTAAAAACTCTTCTTAGGGGTGGGGGAAAAGAATAACAATTTGAACTAATGATAAGAAAATCCTTCAGTTCTGGACCTTTGGTAAGAAGAGCCAAGCCCTATAAGACACTGAAAACTTAAGTGTGCATCTTGCTCCCAGATGTGATTATTTGTTCATTTTCATTCATTCAATTACTTCCTAAAGCATTACAATATCATTAAAATCAAGAAAAGGAATATATGACTACTCAAAAAGTATAGGGCAAGGTATGACTATAATCAAATCATAAGAAATATTAGGACAGAGATTCTTAATCTGAAATCCCATCTTTTATTCTCATTTCCAAGTGTGTGAACATTCTGTGCAGTTCTATGGGTAGAAGGCCATGGCTTCCATTAAAGTCTAAAAAGTCACCTACTGACAAAAGGGAAAAAAGTCTCAAATTACAAGGACAAGCTTACAAGCATATAATGAAATTATAGAAGGTTTGCTCTAAGAAAGTATTCAAATTTAATTACTAGCAAATGTAGTTTCAAGGAAATTGGACTATTTTGTGATACACCCCAGACTTCTGAGTTTTACAGTAGAGAGCATAAATGGCCTTTCAAAACCCAGTGTTTGATGCCAGAATCAGCAAGCTGGGTGACTAGCTGACCGAGTTCAGCACACTACACAACACAGTTAATGGGTGACTATGAAGGGGAAGAGAAAGAGGACTGCTGACCTCAGAGTCAGAAGGCCTCATGTACCCATATTCCTCACCTTCTCAGTGACCCTGGACTGGTTATTTCACCTCTGTAAGACTCAGTTTCCTCATCTATATTCTGGGAAGCATAAACTGTGATGAGAATTAAGTTACAGAGAAAAGAAAAATCCTTCACCAGGATCATCTATCCATTTTATGAATAACAGCATCATCTATGATTCTAGTGTAATTTCAGTGAAAGATGTTCTATATATAATAGTTACAGAACTTACCAGCTTTAAGCTTTGAAATTTTCCCTCAAGATCCACAAGCTAGCAGTAGGGAAGAAAAGCATCAGTTAGATTATTCAAAGTTATTTCACATAGGATATCATCCCCTTGACTTTTTTTCCTGATACCTTTTGCTGGGACTCATTTTATATCTTTGGACCTTTTTTTATTGCCTTTTACATCCATATTCCTCTCCCCTCCAGACTTTCCTTCTTTCCTACTCTCTTCCATTTCATAGAATTTTTTCAAAAGTATTTTTTAAAAAAAGTACAACACACTAATAAGATGATTCAGTGACTCGGAGAATTTTCATAATGACTACGTTACCCACTTCCCCAACAAGAAGGGTGCTATGAGAACTTGAGCAAGGCTTTCACATGTACACCAATCCTCTGTCACAGAATTCCCAACATTCTGTCCATCACCACTTCTACATCTCTATTTGAACTGTACTATTTAACAAAAAAGTCCATAATTACAACGCTAAATTTCTAAAGAGGATACAAAATCCTCCTTAAAATCAAAGTCCCTACAAAATGGTTACTTAGAAAATTGAATTAGAGGAAACCCATTTGATCTAGTGATTTGGGATTCAGACTTACCTTGGAATTGAGCTGATGGATTTGAATAGAAATATTGGAAGGTAGACCAACTGTATTCCTTTTTAAGTCCATAATATCATCTTTATTTTTCTGGATCTGATTCAAAAAGGAGGAGAAGGAATACAAAGAGGGAAAGAAAAGGAAAATGTTCATCAAAAAAATCACGCATATATTACAGGAACATAATTCAAAAGTTTAAGTAGCATTCTATTTTAAGCCCTAAGATTTTACCCAGTATTATAAAACCCAAAACAATGCCACATATAATAAACATCAGACTAAAACAGTCATGGTATAATTCCATTTATCCTTTTCAGTAAAATATATCAAGGTATTTTTCCATTTGCAGTTTTCCCTGAAGTAAGAGTTTAGGGTGCTTATGAAAAGGTCTGGCTTGGAACCACACTGCTTGGGCTTTGAATCTTGGCTAGCCATTTTCTTAATGTGTCTTTGGGCAAGTTAATGAACTGCTGAAGAATTTCTTTACCTCCATTATAAATTGGGCAATAATAAAGTCAACCTCATAGGGTAGCTGTGATGGTCAGAAAAAGTGCTGAGCGCAGTTGATAGCCCACAGTAAGCTCTAAATAATTCCAGCTTCTAACATTACAGTTAATATAGTATCATGTTGAAATAAATAATGAGCTCAGAAAACATTCAATAAAACAGAACAATTGGGAAATTCTGTTCTGTGGCATAAGTAAACTGGTTACATTGCAACTTTCTCTGGTCCCCCTCTTTTCTTGTACCCATATGGAATAGTCCCAGGACTGCTCTTGCACCTTCCCTGATTAAGCCCATGAAATAAGACTCTTCTAACTATCCTTACTCCCTCTTTCAATCATTAACCCTAGGGCATTATTCTTTACAAGGATTTGTCTCACTTCTAATTATGCTCCCTGTGCTAAAGATTTAATGGACAGATTAATATAGACCCGTTCAATGAAATGACCCTACAAGGATGACAAAATGACTTCAATTCATTTCCAATATATTACCTGACGTAAACATTCATCAAGGTCTTCATTATTTAATTTAATTTTTCCCAAGGATCCAGTTCTAAATTCAATATTTTGAGTAGATCCAGTAAGAAACACTAAATTTCCCCTCTCTGTAGCCATTCGAGGTCTAGATAATTCAAAACAGAGAACATGTCAGTAATGAGCACTATAATTTTTAAGTGTAAAGAATAAAGCTTCTCACTAACTAAAGACTGCATACTCCTTCACTTTATGATCAACTCAACCAAATTCTTCTTGCTTACCTGCCATGTTTTTCTTGGCAAATTTCCTGGTGACTTCTCTCATTAATTGTATATGACCTTATTTGCAAAATTATAAATGAATAATTTATGTATAAAAGGGCAATTCCATGCCTGCATCAGTCCAAGTTTTTTTCTTATTTGTTTTTAGCACCATAGTTTTCCTCAAGAAAAATTACACTTTGCTTATCAACAGAAATAGCCCATGTATCTACTTACTGTTGGAGGTCAGTATTTCTCTTTTGTCTCTGAAACTCAAGTTCTCCAGCTTTGCCATCTAATTCAGAAAACGTCAACAGAATAACTAAACTCCAAAGGAAAGGAGAGGGCATGTTCCTCACCAATCCCACTGGGTTTTCAGGTATGAGGGAGGCCACTCCAACCCAGAATGAGAGTTTAGAGAAAGCTAGCCAGGCACTTGGAGTTTGAACTGTGGATATGCTGTAACTTTTTAGTTCTTTCTTCTTTGCCCTAGAAGGTTATGTTACTTTTTCTTCCGGAGGGATGTAAATGATCTTAGATCTTCAGTACTCTTCAACTTGTGAGAGGTCAAAATCTACCTTCAGTTGATGCACAACTTAATCATTATCTATCTGACCTTTGAAATGGTAGCAAACTGCTGTGGAAACGTCCACTAAAATAATCCTTGCTTAAGAAGGAGCTACCTTTTAACAAATGGTGTTAGGAAACTGGATATTCAGATGTGAAAGAATGAATTTGGACACCTACTTTATACCATATACAAAAACTAACTCAAAATGAATCAAATACCTAAATACAGTAGCTAAAGCTTTGACATTCTTAGAAAAAAAACAGAATAAATCTTCATGGCATTGGATTTGACAATCATTCCTTGGATATGATGCCAAAAACAGAGGCAATCAAAAAAACAAATAGATCAACTAGACTACTTCAAAATGAGATATACACTAATGAATACAGACTAATCAACAACAAAAAATAAATACCACAATTAAAAAATGGGCAAAGGAAAAAGACATTTCTCTGAAGAAGATAAAGACATGAAGAAAAAGTCACCATCACCAAGATTAGGGAAATGCAAATCAAAACCATAACCACACCCACTGGGATGGTTATTACCAAAAAAATAAATAAATAAAGTGCTGGTAAGAATGCAGAGAAATTAGAACCCTTGTATACTGTTGATGAGAATGTAAAATAGTATAATCATTACATAAAACAGCATGGTGTTTCCTCATAAAAATTAAACAGCAAATTACTAGATATTCCAAAAATTCTGCTTCAGAGTATATTCCCCAAAGAATGAAAACAGATACTCAGAGTTCCCACCATGTTCATTGCAACATTATTCATAATAACCAAAAGGTGGAGGCAACCACTGATGAATATGAATGGAAAAACAAAATGTGTCACATCCATACAGTGGAATATTATTCAGGCTTAAAAAGGAAGCAAATTCTGACACACGCTACAGCATAAATGGACCTGTGAAATAAACAAAAGAAAAATGTTGTATGATTCCATATATGTGAGACACCAAAAGCAATCAAATTCATAGAAACAGAAGGAATGGTGGTGTCCAGGACTGGAGGAAGAAAGAAGGGGAGTTATTGTTTAATGGAAAAAGGTTTTATTTTGGAAAAAATGAAAAAGGTTCTGGAGTTGGACCAGTGCTAATGGTTTCAGAATAATGTGAATGTCTGTGCTGTCCCAGAACTTTGAAGATGACTAAAGTGATCAATTTTATGTCAAACATACTTCATAAATCTAAAAAAAAAAAAAAATTGAAACCAGAAATAGGAAGATGGGATAGGAGTTGGTTACTATAGAAACTATTTTATGAAATAAAAGATTGCCCTAGCATGTAGACGCATTGGTTTAAAAAACTTAGAAAAAAGTCTGAGAAAAAACTTTGAAGGACCATCAAAACTTTTAGGTAATATCTACATGAAGACCAACTCCTTAAATAAGGCTGTGCAGTTTGATATGATAAAGAAATATAACACTTTTTTACATTTTATTTAATAACAAAATCAGCAAAAATAGCTTACAAGTTGTTGTCCACTTGAGCAGATGCTGAGGTCAAATTATGGGGTTTTTGTTATCTTGTTATTTAAGAAATTGGTATAACATATTAAATGATTATTTCTAGTTGAATACATTGCTTTGAAGTTACCTTAGTCCAAGGGTTTTGTTTTTGTTTTTGCTTTCCAAAGCTTAGAAACTTGACGTGAGGATAAAAGGAGAACTTAACAATATGAAATATTTATCAGCTTTGGAACAGGATAAAATAGGATCTTCCAACACAAGGACAACTCCAACTCTGAACTATGAATATAACCATTTGCATAATTATATTTTCCTAAAAGTCACTGAACTCAGCAAATTTTTCTAGTGCAATAGAGATGGTCTGTACTGTGATACTTACAAGAAGTCCCTCTTTTACAGTGTTTCCCTGCTTTACTAATGTTTGTTATTAAACCAAGTAAAGATAATTTCCCTGTTCCTAGTCTAGGCAAACAATTCTCTTTTTTTTTTTTTACAGTGTTTTCCTGCTTTACTAATGTTTGTTATTAAACAAAGTAAAGATAATTTCCCAGCTCCTAGTCTAGGCAAACAATTCCTAACTATCCCCCATGTTAGAAAGCAGAGAAAGAAATATTTCTTCAAGGTCTGACTGACTTTTGGTGGGGGGTTAGGAAATTTTACATCCGGCTCATTTACTCAATTCTAGCTCAGATCAATAGACAGGTCAGACACCTGTCTAGGATGACTCTGTGGAAGCCATATAAAAATCAATTGCTTTTTCCACAGTATTTTCACTCATTTTGTATACTTAACTTTGGTTGCAAATTCTTCAGCAAAGGAAATTAAAATAGTTTTAAAATCCAAGACCTGAAGACTTAACAGGTCAATAACCTCCTCTCCCCTCACCCAAGGTAAATGTTTTATAGACCTGAAATCCTGTCTTTTCTGATTAGCAAAGTTCCTGTTTCCCCCCTAATCCACAATGCATTCCACAGATACACTGTATGTGTCCTTTATGCATTAACACTATAAGACAACAGGAATACAAAATGGCATGCATTGTAAATCTTTCCTCCAAAGTCATGTCTAAAGGAGAATATGTGTCTGAAGGGTTAAGAACATGGGCTCTGAAGTTCATTTATCTGGGTTCAAAATCAAGCTCATCACCTTCTGACCATGTCACCTTGTTTCTTCATCAGCATAAAGATAATAATAACAGCACTGAAGGTGTATAAAATGTTCGGCATATTTGGTCTCTGGCACATAAGTGTTTACTAAAATATAAG
Organism: Solenodon paradoxus; assembly: GCA_004363575.1. NCBI lineage: Eukaryota > Metazoa > Chordata > Mammalia > Eulipotyphla > Solenodontidae > Solenodon > Solenodon paradoxus. Next base: position 267,173 of record RJWH01002020.1, on the reverse strand, counting down.
CCACTGTTATCATTATATAAGTAAATATAAGAATCTCTAGCTCCTCTTCTACCACTTTGGTTTGGATTCATTAAAGCAAAGAATGAAACAAGAATTCACGGCAAAGTAAAATCTCGGATTCAAGGAGAAATAGGGAATCCAATCTCCCCACTTACAGAAGAGGATTCCAGGACAGAGATATACACTGGGGATGTGTAGTGAGGAAATCGCAGACCTGCATGTGGAAATGTGAGAAAAAAGCACACTAGCATCTGAGAAACAGGAAAAGTTCTTCAAGGAAACAAGGAAAATTCCAAATGGGTGGATGGAGAGCAAGATTACAATTAAATCCAAGGGTCTTTTAGAACAGGAAATGCAAAAGGAATAATATTTTTCTTGAAGTGTTATTGAAGAAACAAGGTCAGGGCTTGCTCAGGAAGCTGCTCCATGCTGGCAGAGGGAACTGGGGGTGGGAGGGACACCTAAGAAAGATTTTATACTCTTTTTTTCATTTATTAAAATAAAATTAGGTCATTACACTGATGATATCAATGACATTTTTGTTTATAGTGGGGGGTCTGTTGTACTCTTGGTTTCTACACACGTTTTCTCTGAAAGTAGAGTGTTTCTGTATGGTATGATTTAGCAAGTTATTTTGGGAATACAGGAATGCTAAAATAAAGTTCCATATAAATGAATGCTAATAGTATGCTCAGACTACAGAAATAATCTACTAAATCACAGCAAACAGGAATGTTCTAATTTCAGACAGTGGAGGAAAACATCTACCAGTCTTTACACTCTCTTGAATCTTCAACGAGGTGCATGAAATGTGTTTTGCTTTGTCACAGATTTTACACCTGGTATATGGAATGTTACACGTTTATGTTTGGTAATTAATCAGTAATTCATAAAGTGTACATGACTTCTGCTCCCAATCCTGCCTCATGGTCTCATCTTCCTAGTTGTCCAGGTGCCATGATTCTTTTATAGAAAGAAGGCTTAGTTCCCTTCTCTCTCTCTTTCCCGCCTTACAAAAATCACCAGAATGCAATTTATAATAATTAAAATTACCCTCTCCTTTCTGCTTTAACTTTTTCAAGATAACTTTTGCACAAACTTTCCTCCTTCTGCACCATCTAGTTCACCTCTTTTTTCAGTCTAAATTCTCAATCTGTTAATTTTAATAATCCCCAATAAAATCATAAGTGAAATTCAAATGATTCACATTCACAAATGAAAATTCTTGTGATCATCCAAAAGTTTACATGAAAGTAAAGCCTGGTATACTAGAATTTCACATGCGGGTAAGTGCTGGTTAAGAAGAGAGTGCTGGTAAGGACACACAGAGAAACAAAGAAGAACATTAACTCTTCTGGGGAAGAGCGATATGGGCTTCCTAGGGGATCCTTTGAGTCTTACAATAGGAATAGGAGGTCTCCAGGAAAAATAGGGAATTGGCATTTCAGACAGAAAAGGACATATATAAAACTTTTCAGTTAAAAAAAAATTCAGCGCAACTAGAGAAGTATTTGCATTTTAATGGACACGAACTTGAATGTCATTTTAATGAACTTAGAAATCTCATCTGAAATAATGAAGAAATGTGCGAGTATTTAAGGCAGGAGATGAACTTGATCATGTGTGCATTTTATCAGCCCCACTCTGGGCCAAGTCTGAGACCCAGTTAGGGAGAAGGCTGGAGGACAATTAAAGAGATCTAACCTGGGGAAACCCCAGTCATGGCAAAGAGCACGGGAAACAGTGAGGGAAAGATTTAGGAAGCAGAATTTATTTAAAAAAAAAAAAAAAAAGATTTTATCAGTTAAGAGAGAAAAGGGGAGTTGATACTCAATTTTCTTGCTTGAGAAATTGGAATAATAGATATGTCAGTAATTGAGTAAGAGAATGAGAGAATGATCAGGGGAAAATTTTTAGAGGAAAGATGAAGAGCTCAGATCTAGATGCAAGGAGACTGAGGAACATCCAATATTCTTGCTACCTCACACACTCACACTGAAAGTATCTTGATCATTGTTGATGGGGGTAGGAAAAGTCAAGACATGGCCTAGACTCCAGCCTTACTACTCCAGTATCTCTCGTCCACAGGCCCGCACAGGAACTCCACTCCTCAGAAATGTAAAATCTCAAAACCAGCCTCAGACTTAGTGACTATCTACATCAGTATTTTACAGAGATCTTCCCTCCCTGGCCCAGGAGATGAAGGTACCTGTTGATGCTTATGTGTTCATTTACATTTAAGGATAAGACATTAAAGAGTGGATGCTAACTCCATGTACGTGGCAGTTTGCAGCCAGCAGGATTTAACCTTGAGTGGCAAGTTGGCAATTTCATTGGGGAACTCCAAATGCCAATTTTTGAAAGGTATTTTCTCCCTGAGAATATTTACTTTCTCTAGAAAAAAAATCCTCCAGTTTTCTACTTTTGTGAGACGAGTTTGCTGGAAAATTTTCTGCTAAGTATACAGACTGTATTAGCCCCTTGCTTTCTATCTTTCCTCCCAATTCTTAGAGAGCACTTGATTGTTACATTAATATCATTCTTACAGCTGCTGATTCATATGCCACACCAAGGTTCAGTTTTCATTCCTACTAGCTTTACTGAAATTCCATTGTATTATAGTCTTATGTATTATAGTTATTATGTCTGCTTTATATAAAGTCCTCAACATGAGAGAAATTTAAAAGAAGTTAAAGCCATAACTTTCTTTGGTTTGCAATAAAGTCATATGCTCAAGTCTAGAGTTTCAATTAAAGCGACATAGTAAGAGGTGTGGGAAGAAGGAACAAAATATTTATCAATCTGCTCTTAGGAAAACCACATGGACCACACTAAAAAAGCATCTCTAAACCTAGCCTGGGCAGATTACAGTCACAGAGGCTCTCCAAGTCCAGAAGGATCATTTGGAGAAAAGTGGTTGGTGAAGACTTACGTAGCAGGTTAAAGGTTTTTTATTTAATCTTTTTTATTTAATAGGGAGCTGCTCTTGTTATTTGATAGAAATAATTCTTGTGGGATATTTTTGGTAGGTCAGCTGAACTTCTATGGAGGGCAGGATCAGTGTGAGAGTCAAGGGAATTAGGAAAGAGGGCTGAAATAGAAGTGATTTGAAGGAAGATTTGGCAGGATTCTCATACCCTACATTCCAGTTCCCATTATATTGTAAAGCTTCAATCTGCCTGTGGTGATTTATTTAGTCCCTTCTGATTTTCCTATCAGTTTAAAAACAGAATAGCGTAGAATTAATCTTTCTTTTAGTCATAATTGGAAACATTTGTGCATATAATGTTCTTAACCTTTATGAACTTTAAATTCACTCTCTTTTTTCAGGAACCTACATTGCTTAAAAGGTACATTTACATATACCAGTTTGGTAATTTTCTACAAAATTTCTGGCCACTACAATACTGCTTCAATTGTCCTTTCATCTTCTTTGAAAGATTATATTAAATAATTTTGGAAATTGGTGTAAGCTTAAAACTATTCATTTGCTCATTTTATGGGAAATGCATTCCCTCCTAGAAAATTACCAAGTCTGCTGCTATGATGAACTGATTTTTTAATGCAGCATGGTGTTGACTCAGACCATAATCTAAGCTCATTATGTCAATGATTGCAATTACCATTGAGTAGAATGAGAAAGAATTATGAGTTAATCATTACCACTTGAATAATTCAGGTATGGCAGAGATTTTCCTTAGAAGGTAGTTCGTTACACATTATTAAGAGTGTAGAGTACTACTCTGCTTTTCCCAGATTTTTTTAAAATACAGTATTTCCTATGTAAATAAAAAGAGTATGTCCAGAAAGAAATTCAGATTGAGAAGGAAGAATGTAGTACAGGGAGAGGTCTTCAGATAAGAAATACAGGGGTGTGAAGGGCATATGTAAACTCACATGCATGCATACACATTACATATTAACTCAACCACATATCACATGTTGTTAAAACATAAAAATGTTCAGGGGAGTCTTGTGTCATTGTGAGGCAGGGATTGGTTAAGGATGGGGGACATAACAGAGTATATACAAATTGTGAGATATAAGGACTCTGAAAGCCAATGAGGAAACACGACACAGTTTCTCTACCTCTATCAGCTTGACATCAGGATTTTAGCTCTTTCAACCTTGGTTAATCCAACCTTGATGTCCATGAAGCACAGAATCAGTGAAGTGGAGGACTGAGGATCATAGATGAAATCTCTTGACATTCCTTTCCAAATAAACCTAAAGAGGATAAAGGAAGTTTTCTTCCTGTTGACTTCTAAAATTCCCTGAACAAGGCAATGAAAGACTTATTAAGACACCAACCATATATAGTCAGTAAAACGCCAGATGGTGAGAATACTTTAAGGTGGGTGATAGCTGGTGTAGGTGACAAGCAATTTTAAACAATGTATACCAGATCTTATCTTTTGAAAAGGGGGGTGTGCAGTTTTGTAAACATTTTGTGCTTCATGAGAGGAAGAGAGCAAATGAGGTGAGCATGTCACCACTGAGTCAAAAGGAGAAAAAAGAATTTGGGGACTACTTGGCACTCCACAGAATTCTGCTTCTTTTACTTTTAATTGAGACGATGCAAATAGAAGCAGTAAACAGAGGCATCTTTATCTTGAGAGAGGAGACTTTGCTCCGTTGAATGTGATTTATGGTGAAAGGAGTATTTTAACAAGGCTGGTGCCTCACAAAGGACCATCATTCCCAGGGGATTCATTAATTGAAGTGCCACACACAGACCTGTGGGAAGATATAAAGCAGTGTCATCACAGGCAGGAAGAAGGATGAGATGACCTCACCTCTCTGTCTTTTTCGGTGCCATTATTCTAAGATCTATAAAAACCAAAGACTTTGTCCCTTTGTATGTTTTCTTTATAGTGGCTTGGACTATATTTATTACAGAAGTACTTCTAAATCAGGCTTAGTCATCAGTTCCTAGACTATGTTTAGAGGAGGCATAAACAATCCTTTAGAAGTGATACACAATTCTGGTATTAAAATACTTTTCCTATAAGATCTAATAAGCTTTTGTCTTGGTTGACTGATAGAATTATTCCAACAATTCCGCAAATCGTGAAAGACCATAATGATTCTGCTATTATATTCAGCATACTCATATTCAAGTCGGGATAACAACAGTTATTTATTAGGTACACCCAGCATTTGTCAGCATCTGAGAGAAGTGCTGAGGAGACAGAACTAGGTAAGATACAGCTTCTGTCCTGGAGGGAGAAAGTCTAAGGAAGAGACAATCACATGCCATCCAAATGCAAATGAAGAAACGAAGTAATGACTTGAAAGCTAATTTACAGTGATCAGGCTCTATGGTAAAGTCTTGAAATATTTGTTTTGAATGAATGAATTCTTCTAATTACAAAAGTAATATAACTATATTTACATTCAATTGCAAAGTATAAGGAAGAAAAATATAATTCAATTAACCTAAAATAAGTTTTATTGTCTATTATTTTATTCCAATCTTTTCAGATAATTTTTTCACATTATAATAGGATATACATGTACAAAATTGTATCTTTTCCTAGCCTTGTTTCACATAAACCTAACTCAATGTCAAATTGTAAAAGGCTGCAGTTATATACGTGTGTGTGTGTGTGTGTGTGTGTGTGTGTGTGTGTGTGTATCGAGTGACCAAGCAAGATACACAGACAGGTGGACAGAGACAGATGAATAGTGACAAAAACACAGAAAAACAGAGATGAAGACACAATTCACATGACATAAAATTTCACCCTATTTTAGTGTACTATTGTGTTTTTCAGTATATTCAGAGTTGTACCACCATCGCATCTAATCCCAGAATATTTTACTAACCTCAAAAGAAATCTGTACTTCCTTCCCCCTCCCATTTCCCCTGAAACCACTATTCTATCTTACCAATTCTGAATATTTCATATAAAATGGAATTATATATGTGGTCATTTGTGTCTGTCTTCTTTCAGAATTAATTTTCAAGTTTTATCCATGGTATGGCATGTAACAGCACATTCATTTTTATGGATGAATCTTTTTTGTTCATCAACTGTTAATCATGATAGCTGTATGCACCTTTTGGCCATTACGAATAATGCTGCTGTGAGCATTTATGTACAAGTTGTATGTGACCCATATGCTTTCAATTCCTTTGGGTAGAATTGTTGGGTCATATGGTAACAAATTATTGGGGAAATGTCAAACCGCTTTTCAAAATGGCTCTATCACTACACACAACTGATTGACTTGGCAATTCTTTCATCACTGTCTTATTGCATGACATTTCAATTGCTTCCAGTTTTGCTCTTTTTAACATCTTAATTCCTATAAGCTTTTGTCCTTCTGAATTATCATTAAAAGAGATTCCCCTTGTGGGTCTTGTTTTTGCCATCTTTTTACTTTCAACCTATGTGATACAATTTGGGGTTTCTTGTAAACAGCATATAGTTCAATCATGGTGGTTGTTTTTAATCCACTCTGCCAACCTGATTTCAATGTGTTTTTAACCATTTATATTTGAGATAGTTATTGATATGTTAAAGCTGTGTGTCTTTTAATCATGTTTTCTGTTTGTTTTCTCTGATTCTCATTTTTGTTTGGCTTTTCTTGCTTCCTGTAGGTTACTTGTATAATTTTTTAGGATTCCATCTTGATTTGTTCATGATTCTCAGTGTATTTTTAGTATGGTTTTTGTAGTTGTTGTTTTTGTACTACAACATACATACATGACTTACCAGAGTCTGCTGCTATCAGCATTTTATAAGTGAAATAAAATCTCACTTCCATAGGACAATTTACCTTCCCTCCTTTTAAATATCATATTTTGAGTATCAGATTATAGTTTTTGTTTCAATCATCAAAAGTGGTTTATAAAATTCATGAGTTGAAGCACAGCTTATTGCATGTATCCAAATTTATTTTCACTATTCTTCCTTCCTGGTGTTCCAAAATACCTTTTATTATTTTATTTCTGCTTAAAGACTTTTCATTCACTATTCTTAATGGGTAGACTTGCTAGCTACAAAGACTTTTATTTTGGCTTGATTTGATGTCATCATTTCCCCTTCACTCCTAAGGGATTGTTTGGTCAGATAAGATTTTGCAGTAGACATTTATTTTTTCATCACTTGAAAAATGTTGTGCTGCCTCCTTCTGAACCTGTTTCTGATGAGAAATACGCTGTTGTTCAAATTATATTGGCTTAATGTGTCACTTTTCTATGCTTTCTATTTTCCTTTTTTTTTTTTTAGAAGTTTAATATCATTGGCATGAATTCTTTCAGATTATCCTGCTTGGAGTTCACTCAGTTTCTTGAATGTGCACATTTATGTCTTTTGCTAAATTGGGATGTTTTGATCCATTACTTACTTATATATTCATTCATTCTTTCTTCTTTCTCCTTTCCTTCTGGGACACCAAATATATGAATGTTGGGTTTTTTTGTTATTGTCTCACAGGTTCCTTAAGTTTTGTTCAATTTTTTCTCATCTACTCTCTCTCTTATACAGGTTGAGTAATAGAAATTGATCTATTTTCAAGTTCACTGATTCTGTCTTCTGTAATTTCCATTCTACTAATGAACACATTCAATAAATTTTTAATATTGCTTATTGTATTTTTCCATTATATGGTTTTTAATTAGGATATAATGTACAAAGCAGAGTGACGCTTTTAGTAACTTTTTAAAAATCTTTGCTATCTCCTTGTCGAGCTTTTCTTTTTTGTTTCAAGATGATGCAATTACTTGTTGAAGCATTTTTATGATAGCTACTTTAAAATCCTTGTCAGATAATTCCAATATCTGATACATCTCAGTGTCATTATCAGTTGACTGTTTTCTTATTCAAGTTGTGGTTTTCTTGGTTCTTGGTATGACAGGTGATTTTAAGTTGTATACCGGATATTTTGTCTATTATATTTGGAGACTGAATCCTTTTTTTTTTTTTTTTTTTTTTTTTTTTTTTTTTTTTTTTTTTTTTTTTTTTTTTTTTTTTTTTTTTTTTTTTTTTTTTTGCAGGCAGTCATTCCATTCATATTTAGCATGAAGTGTTGTCCTACTTTTGTCATCTGTGAGTTCAACACCTTAATTTTTAGTGCTTCTTGCAATGTTATTTCACTCTGCTCGGTCTATCCGGTGCTGCTATGGCTCCCAGTAGTGCTTTATGATGTTACTTTAGAGGGAAGTGTTCCCAAGACCAGGCCACCCGGCACCCCTAGACGGGCTAAGAGGAGCCTCTGGCTCACAGTGACAGTGCCCACTGGGTCAGGCACTTCTGCGCTGGTGGTCCGCCAGCCCCCTGGTAGTCAAGTGTCTCTCACTAAGTGAGGTCCTAGGTCTGGCAGGTGAAGAGGTGGCTTCCCCTGGGCACTGATCGGTGGGAACCCTCTTCACTTCCCTTGCTAGTGGTATCAGCAGGTCTCCAGCTCCATCTGACAGAGAAATGAGGCATCCTTAGCAGCTCTGTATTACTAAGTTGCGGGTAAGGAAGCACCAATGCTGGGTCACCCACCTTCTTGGGTGGGAAATGGTACAATATCCTGCAACTATGATCTGCAACCTCAGTCTTGGGGATCCCTAGTTTGTTCTCTTTTTCCCGCCTTTCAGAGGTCTCTTTAGGAGCTACTGTGCATTATCTTTATAATCATATTTAACTAGACTTTATCATTTTACTTCTCAAGGATAAAGAAGAAATAAGTGCACACCTTCTTCTAGACAAGAATTCAGAACATAGTATTTATAAAATTTTCTATTTACACAACTTTCTTCAAGACCAGAAAGCTCAAGTCCTATCCTAGAATTATTCTTAAAATCATGTGTCCAAACCTGAGTAAATTTGACTAGTCTTCTCATTAAGAAAGAAGTGACTGTAACAGACAGATTAATAGTTCTCAGAAAAGTACCTTAAAGACTGTTTAAACTCTACCATGTCTTTATTAGCTTCTATATCAATCCAATATGGATACTAATTCACTCATTTACCAAATATGCATTGACTGCTTATTACATGCCAGGTACTGTTTTAGTCACTAGGAAGATAACAATCAGGAAAAAAAGTTAAAAACTCTTACCCTCTTCGAGCTTACATTCTCTAAAACACAGAATAGTTTTCACCTAAAACTAATTCAAATCTTAGAAACTATCCACCTTAGTTGTCTACTGTTCAGAGGACCAGCTCTCAAACAGCAAACTCAACTTACATATATTACATAAGAAATACCACAATCCATTAAGTGTTTTCAGTCACTTTTTCTATGAAATTAAACTGTACTTGCATAAGTAGCTAAATGAACAAAATAATTATTTTAGTAAAATATTATTCATGCTACATTAAATTCAGAGGCTGAAATCTGTTAAATGTCCACATATTTACCCAAGGACACTAATCTGGTTGCCGTGTGTATTTTGAGATTTATAGATTTGTTATGTCTTCCTAAAAGGAATCACAGCTCAGGAAAAGCCTTCATGGGATGGCCACTTCACTAATAGAATAGATACATGGAAATAGTGTTCGGAAGAAAGTAAAGATGGAATTTAAACTTGAGAGAACAGAAGCAGTACCCTAAAGTGAAATACTAAAATAATGAATGGAATTGATTTTAGAATGGAGGATGATTAAGTTGTTTTCAAATATATCAAATCTGATGTGATAGAAAGGCATCCAAGTAAAAGACGTCCCAGCATAAAATTTCTAGAATGTAAGTTAAGAAAAATATCACATCTAGAATAATCTGGATGTCCTGAGCAAAAAGGTCAAAATGGTAAAAAAGAGTGCGATCATTCAGAAAAATGGCTTGGACAGTGAAGGGTAGAGTCTGAGGGCTGACGCAGCTCTAAGCCTCTGCTCCTCTCCCTGTCTCTCCTTAAGAGTCCTTAGGTGATCTCATCTGATTATAGAGCCAACTTGGCTAAATAAACATGTTCCCTATTTATACTCTTATAATTTAAATCTGACCTGATATGAAGACATAAAAATGTAAACAAAATAAAATATAGAGCAACCATTTAAACAATGAAGCCATAGTATGTACAAACAAATGGGAATATCTTTAGGTTCTAATGAATAATTCTATGAGAATATTAATTTCCTATCTTCTAGTTTGTGACAATTTCTATCTAGTCTTATATTTGTAATAAAATAAGATTTGGAAGCTTTAAGAATCAAATGGCATATTTGAGGGAGAAATTAATATGGTTGAAAAATTAGAATCAAACTATGGTAAATATAATACAAATATATTTGAGAACTTGGGGAGAAGCCAAAAATTTTTTTGTATATGCTCCTAATTATTGAATAAGCTTAAAAATGAAAAACCCACAAATTAAGCTAAAAATAGTCAAGTAGTTTGGGTCATGGCATAAGATATTTGAAAAGCATTAGTATTTCCATGTAAAATGTTCTTAGAAGTCTTAGAGAACAAAACAGAGAAGCTAGAAAAATGGATTTTTTTTTTTTAACTGAAGTTTAAATTGGAGAAGGAAAGTTAAAGAGTGAGAGGATAGGGAAAGTGCACCTGGCTGACTGCTGTGAACTGATGTTGCTGAACATGTGCACTGCCTTATAATAAAATATACAGAAGGACATCCCCAAATAAAATATTATAGACAAAATTAGGTTGGTGAATATGATGGATGGGGAAAGAAGAGGCTAGACTAGAGGTGGATCAGAAAACATGCTTTTTAAGAAGTTGATAGAATAGTTGTATGTAGCATACTTAAACATTGTAAGTTGCAAGGAAGAGCATTCTAGTACAAAAAGTCTGTCTGGAAATACATGAGTTGAAACACAGACAATAAAAAACAATCTGAGACTTTCACTCCAAGTTCAAAGCTATTGGTAAGTCAGTTTTATAACTGGTGGCCTACAATAGTTACAGTTCTAAGCTGAAGACCAAAGTAAGAAAAGCTAAAACCTTCTTTCTCAATAAGACAGTCAACTAAGAAAAACACATTTTAACTGCTTTGTCTAGTTTGTCTTAAAATAAGATTCTTATTGTGCATCTTGACTTATTTGGCAAATACTTGACTCTAAATATTTATTTCAAATGATCAATTAATCAAAATAAAAGAGCAAGCAAAGCTGCTCAGTTTGGATGCAGATACAACACCTGGCCCACGGAACGCATTCTTTAGCGTTCACTTTAGGTTGGCAGAAAGAGCATTGCTTCTTTATTCTGTACTATCACTTGAAGACAACTAGTTTCACCTATCATTAACTTCATTTTTCTGTTCCTAGAAGCATCCAATTTAATAATTTCTGACCTGGAATAGGTGGATACTGGAACAAAAGACAATGTGATCATTATTAAAGAATCCTTGCCACTACCCTCAAAAGATAATTTTTTTCAAGTATTAGGAAGTCCCTCGTCTTTCACAATTTTAGCTACTAGCTTTGTTTCTTTAAAAGGCTCTATCTTGTGAGGAAAGTAAGTTGGCTGGTAGTCAGAGGTTATTTTCTCACTTTTTAAAGCACAGGGAAGTGCCCATTGTGCAGGTCTAATTTAATAGCCAGAACACAACTTTCAGGACCTTCTGAAAAGGATTAGCCCATCCCTCAGTAACAAGGTAACTGATGCCCTCCCCTCTGGCATTTGGCTCTGCTGTCTGCCACTTCCATTAAAATGAACAAGTTCTGGCTCTTTCTCCTGTGATGACTACCCATCTCATTTTCAAAATCATTTCCCAACACTTCATTTTCTTTCATTCATTCTATTAATGCTTATTCATCATTTTGGGGTCCAAAACATTAGAAATATGAGGCAGGGTAATACATACCTTAAAACTATTTGGCAAGTCATTTAAAGAGCACAAATGATGCAAAAAGGAGACTGAAAATCAGTTAACTATTAGAAATGGCAAAGATATAGCTATAGTTATTTTTAAAAGGAGAGACTATATTTTGCAAAATATTAAATAAATTTACAATAAACCTAAACATCAGGAAGCAGAATTTCCAGGGTAAGTTTTATGTGTATTCATTACCAATTACATATATGGACATTCAATAATGTGAGATTTTTCTAAGTTGTTGTGTGTGTACTCACACACAAAAGTACAGTAATTTAGAAAATCTCATTTTATTGAATATATATACATACATATGATCAATGGAATTTAGAAAAAATATATGCTAATTGACACTGGTAAATGTCTTCATTATAGTGTGAGTTGTATGCTTGCTACTGTATATTTTTAATTATAAATTAAGGACAGGAATTACCATCTTTTGTGAATATACTTCAGTAATCTAAAAAATTTGAGTTACACTCTGCCTTCCAGTTTGCAAAAGTCTTCACAGAGCTTTCACGTGTTCATAATTGGTACACTTTAGCTCAACTATTATTTAGTTACACTTGTAACAAATGTTTACAGGTTATTTGTAATACTGTTCACTGGGGCATAGGATACTCTAAGTAGAGCATAATCATAGTAAAACTCTGAATCTTTTTATTGGTAAGAAGGTTTTTAGCAGCGACGGGAACCTAAGTATAAGTGTGTCAAAGTAATTTAAAATTATTACATTCTAAAATTTTTGAGATTTGTAATGAGGTTTGTTGTCTATATACATATACAATGTTGCTACTGATAATATATACATATATGTACTGGTCTTACAGATTCCCTATATCCATATCTATCTATGAGTTTTTTCTGATGTGATAGTGAGGAATGATTTTTAACTATGGTAAAATGTATATAATGTAAAATAAATGTTAATTAATCCTAAGTACATAATTCAGTGACATTAAATACACTGTTATGCAACCATTGCAATTATCCATCTTCATGAATAATATTTTAACTACCCTCAACAGAAACTCCATACCCAATAAACATTAACTCCCCATTCCCCAGCCCCGCCTGCTCCACCTCCTACCCCACTGCTCCCTATTGGTAACTGTTAGTCTGCTCTCTACCTCTACTAACTTGTTTCTTTTACTTCCCTCATACAGTGGAGTTACACAACATTAGTCCTTTTGTGTCTGGCTTATTATACTGTTTCTAAGATTAACCCGTGCTGTAGCATATGTCAGAATTTCCTGCCTTTTTAAGGTTGAACAGTAGTCCACGGTGTATACACCCACATTTGTTTATCCATTTATTCACCGAATGACACTCTTTTGGCTCTTGTGAATAATGCTAATACGATCATTGGTGTACAAATACTTGTTCAACTCCCTGCTTTCTATTCTTATGGGCATATACCCAGAAAATTGCTGACAGCACATTTTTACATTCCTACCAGCAATGTAAAAGATTCTAATTTCTCCACATTGGAATGACTTGTTAAAGAATAAAGTTATTAATTAACATTTTATTATATAATTTCTGGTCTTCTTTCCTTAAATTCTCTCATTTGCTTTTATCACAGAAACATGATGTAAGACTTGGTTTGATTAGAAACCCTAATTCTAAGAAGTCTACTAAGCGATAAAGAGAAAGTTAAAAGCTATAAAACTTAATTCATAAAACAGTCACATGGAAAAGTGATAGAGTGCAGACTTCCCGTCCTGAAATCTTAATGATGCTACAGTCCTTAGAATGTAATAATTCAACTTACAACAAGAAACTAAGAAGAAAACCAAAAGAAAGTTCTGATAATATCAAAATAAAGGGAAGTATGTACAAATGAAAAGGGACAATGAGCTTTACTTTTTCACTTGGAGGCAGAAGAACAGGCACTTAGATAATGTGCACTTCCATGTTCTGCTTCCTGATGGAGAGCTAATCAAGAATTGAATTTTTTTGACATATTCTTCACACTGTCATATAAAGTGAATGATAACAATTTGGTTTAAAATACTATATGAACTTGTTTAAATAAAGTAGAGGAACATTTTAAAGGACTGTAATTAAGCAAAAAATTCAATATTTGAAATAGGCTAGCATTAAAATCATTGTTCTAGAATTAGGAATAAGCATCTAATAAAAAAGTAAAATGGTAGAATTCATAGACTTCTTTAATAACATAAAATATATAATTTCTCAGGTTCACTGTTCTCTGCCTGCTATAAAACTTTATTTTCACTTTAAAAAAACTGATATAAATTTAAATAACTGAAATTTTTTGTGATAAATTTCAAATTTCTTATTAAAGAGATTTAAAATAATTTAATCATAGTTCATGAAAATTAATTCAAAATAGAATTTCTCAGAATTACTTTCTGTAGATGAAGAAATTACCATGGTCATCTTTCAGAGTTATTTCAAAATTATTCATAAAGGATTTTTATTAGTTTAGCTACTACATGCACGTTGAGACTATTTCCCAGTAGGCGATAACGCTGTTTCGCAGTTATCTTCTCAGGAAATCCTAGAAAAAGAGAGAGAATAATTTACAATATAATCATTTGTAATGTTAACATTCAGTGGTCAAGGACGCATCCTCCACTAAGAGCACAGTGGGCATTTACAAAAGGAAATACCAAAGATACCCAAGAAGTTCAATTAATAAATGAAGCCAAAAATATCATAAAACATTCCATTGCCTACACAGTGATTTTATCATATCATATTCAGTGTGCTCATGTACACAGATAATAACCTAGGATTTAATAAAATTTAACAAAATAATATTAATGAACTTTAAGAAGAGCAAAAGAAACAGTAATTTTTTTAATCTGGTGACAACTTTATAGAGATATAATTCACACCGTAAAATTTATCCTTTTAAAGTGTACAATTCAGTGGGTTTTAGCAAACTCAGTTTTACATAAATCTCCACTATTTCCAGAACATTCTAACTGGTTCAAAAAGAAAGTCAGTACCCATTAGTAGTCATTTCCCATTTCCACTCCCTGCCCAACAACCATTAGTCAACTTTATGTTTCAGTGTATTTGGCTGTTCTGAACATTTCACATACATGGAACCATACAGCATGCTGTCTTTTGTTTCTGGTAACTTTCTAGCATGTTTTCAAGGTTCAGTGATGTTATAGCACGTGCCAATACTTCATTCCTTTTTATGCCCAAATAATACTCTGTTGTAGGAAGATAACATTTTATTTATCATTCACCTGGTGATAGAGATTTGGGTTGCTTTCACTTTTACATTATCATTAATGATGTTATGAACGGTATGTTTAAGTTTTTGTGTGAGCATGTTTTCAGTTCTCATACATTTATGTAGGTGTAAAATTACTGGATCATACGGTAAGTCTATGGTCTAACATTTGAAGAACTAGCAGACTGTTTGCCAAAGAAACTTTACCATTTCATATTCTCAGCACAGTCTACAGAGGGTCTAATTTGTCCACATCTTTGCCAACACTGCTCTTGCTTGTCTTTTTGCAGTGGTTCCTATAGTTTTGATTTACATTTCTCTAATAACTAATGATGCTCAACATTTTTATGTGTTTATTGACTGCTTGCATATCTTTTTTCTTGAATTATCTATTTATGTGTCCATCATTAAACTGAATTATTTTTCCTTTATTATTGAGTTGTAAGAGATCTTTAAGTATTCTGGACACAAATCCCTCAGTTATTTTTACATTCTGCTTCTACAAAATGACTTTCTCTTGTTAGACTTTTACTTGCTACATTATTTTTCAAAACAAAGTGGCCCAAAGATTCTATATTTGCTAGAATGAAGCCTTGCAAATAACATAAAAGATGTTTTCATACATAAGAGTGTGCACTATAATGTTAGTTAAAGAGTGCTTAAGGTAGAGCTAGGATTCAAATTCAGTCAGTCTTGAGTCTCAGGTACATGCTGAGTTTCAGCACTATGAAAGTTAACTGTTGTTCACTGAAAATAAAAACAGAAGAATAATACCTGGAAATTATTTTTTATTAAATAATCTCTTTTCTCTCTTTAGTACTTTGAAAAAAGGAAAAAAAATGGTAACTAGAAAAAAAGACTGGGAATGAAAATCTTGAGTCCAATTTTCAGCTTTTTTATGATATTCTCACTTTGTAATATAACTAAGAGAAGGAACGTCTGTGTTTTTCTTAAATAACACTCCTCAGGATATTTGTGACTGAATGAGATCACTAAGAAAAAGGCAGAGAGTACAAAATAAACCTGGTTGCTGTGACAACACTCAGAGAATCAATTACCAAGAGGGTAGTTAAATTATATTGGCAGTTTGTTCCCAACATACAAAAGGATGCATTCCAAAACTTCATCGGCAAATCCATCATTTAAATTTTAAAACATGATGTATTCATTCAGGGGCACTGGTGTTCTAAGAAGGACAAGTCAATGTGTATAGTCTCTCCATAATAACAATCTCTAATATTCTGGACCACAAAAAAGAGTTAGGATTTTGTCTTTCTCACTCTTTCTCACTCTTACTCTTGTAACGTAATTTTGTTCTTGAAATTCACAGCTTCAGATCTCTAATCTTTTGTCAATTCTGGCCTCTGTGCTCCTGAGTCATCCTTTCTTTCCACTAGAAAAGTGCTTTCCTAAACCCCACCTCCACATTTTTCTCCGGCCTAAACATTCTAGAGAAGAACAGAAGCACACAATTGATAAGACTTTATCTTTGAAGAGAATACATAACAAATACACTCCCCACCAAAAGGAAAAAACAATATTCCTCAATCACCTTTTAATTAGTTGATAACAAAAGACAATGCTAGGTAATTTCCACAAGATCTAGTGTGGGGCTTTTATAATGACACAAGAAAACAAGCAGGAGAAAGAAATGCCTTTAACAACCATGTGCAGAGAAAGGTAAGGAAATGCTAATACGACTTCTCTTGCAAACCACATGAGACCAGATTAGAGGAAAGGGAGAAGGAGAACTGAGTCTGAAAGGAATAGATGAAGGCAGCTGATGCATGAAAAGAGACAGAGGAAGGAAGGAAAATGCCAAATGACATGATCAGGAAAGGAAGAAGCTTTCTTACATCCATCTGGACAAGGGTTTATTCATAAAGTCATATGAATCCCTAAAAACTTGGGACTTTTGATAATTAAAAACTAGAGTTTGCATGTATCCCACATACCGAAATCTGAAGGAAATCCAAGGAGATTTGCTATTTCTCTAGGAGTAAAATATCGAAGTTTAAGCATTAACAATTTTGATATTTTTTCTTCTTGCGACAAATTGATAAGCGGTTTATAGATACTCTCAATCTGTAAGAAAACATGTAAGCAATGGGAGATTCAATTCCAATGAAAAATAGCAGTATTTAATATATCCTATTAATTTTTCTTGAGTAGGAAAAATATCTAGTCAACTGGCATTGTCCCAAGTCAGTTCTTTATAACTTTCTTAAAATAATGCTTTAGGGGCTAAGATATAATTATAAGGTAGTTTTGCTTCAAAGAGTTTATAATAAAGAATCATGCTTAAACATAGTTTTGCTTTAAAAGATAGTTTTATAGTGTGTGCTCCAAAGGAAGTCCCCAATAGTAAGCTTTGTGCATAATTTCATAAAACATTAACTATTATGTGCTGCATTTCAACTTATTCTTTATGGAGTAAAAAGAAATACAAAGGTAAAATAAGAAAAGGGAGGTAAAAACATAAGACATTCTTTTCCCATAAACTGTTAGCCAGCAACAAGAAAATTTTAATTCTATAATAAAGAATTACTATATATGGGAATATATATAAATAATATATATAAATTCCCAGTTGAACACATAAATTAATATTATCAAGTTTTCGCTATTAAGTATAATTATATTGAAAATAATTTTCAAACATTATACTTCTAAAGCATGCATAGTACCTGTATATCCTCTGCGGTCTGTAACACAGATCCTGTCCCTTCTATGTACCTTCCATAACTGAAAAATTAACACAAACATGATACAGCACTCAATGTACATTAATGTTAAATTTCTTAAGTATTTCTTAAAAAAGTCATCGTACACAGTGACATCCTTCTGAAATATATTGAATATTACACAAATATGCTTTGTAATTTTTCTAGATGAAAGATAAGATCATCCTATTTAAACTCAGACACTAAAGTTGGCATAATTTTTAAGCTGTGTAAATAGCCTTTTGAATTATGTATTGTCATTTATTTGTATTGTCATTTTTAATGTTCATCCTTAGAAAACAAATACTTTTTATGACTTTATAGTCAAATGCTATTCAATATAGGCATTCCTGCTGCATTAAACCAAATGTAATGGAGATTACAATAAATTTCTATTTTTCATAATGTCTGCAACCTCATTTCTTCTCATGACCCAACACCTTATCTTCAGTGCCATGACAAACAAGAGCCTGCTAAACATGCATCGGCTTTTTACTGTAATGCAGTTTTTTTCTATTTTTGATACAATAATCAGGACACTGTTAAAATTGAAAGTATAAAACACTATAGAAATGCAAGATATTAGTAATACTCTTTCCCTGTAAAGTTGCATGTTCAACATATTATCAATAATTTTTCCTAATACATCACTTTAAAATATAAATTAGAGAAAGTGACATTATGAAAAATCTTCTTCAAATTATTTTTTCTCATATATCACACACATGTATTTATGTGTATATATGTGTATGCTTATCCTATCTACTCTAAAGTAGACTTTTACAGTAAGTCTTCTTTTATATCATCATTATAATTAAAAAAGAATTTCAAGGTTGTTTTTAATTATGAAATTGCTGTCTACTTTTATGAGATTCTTAAACAGAACCTATCAGACTAGGAAATAGACAACAGCTGAGTGAAGTCTTTTAAGGTGATTGAAAGCAATAAACTTGCTCCCCTGGAAGTTCAGGGACAGACTGATATGAATCTGATATGGTTGTACATAGTGTCTTGTGTCAGTTAGCTAGCAAGTAGGTAAAAAGAAAAGGCTTGGATTTTCACATCAATCAATTACCTACCAAATAAAGTTGAGTGGCATTAACAAAGTAGAAATAGAGATCTTTTACACATTTTTCTGGAGAATCCTAATCTCCCTTTTCTTTCTGTTTAAAACAAATTGATAAAAAAACATACTAACCATACAGAAATACCTCAAAGGAAACTCCCTGTCCATCAACAGATAACCAGTAAATTATGATATACCTCTACTATAAGAATAGAAAAGTTCCATATGTATTCAGTTGCAATAATGTCCAATTTGCATTGCACAGTTTAAAAAAGGGCACAGGATAATGGATGTCATATACTATTATTTACAGAAAAGAGGGAATCAAAATATGAATGTGTATTTGAGTACACTCTTGAGTCTAATACTTCTGCAAGATTAAACTGTAGATCATAAATACTGGTTATATGTAGGGAGGAAAACAGAAGTCTCTGGAAGGGAGACTTACAAACTTAGTACCTTTTGAATTTTAAACATATGTATTATGTACATTATGTATTCAAACAACTGAATAAAACTTAAGTATGTTTTAACATGCTTCAGATGATTCAACTATCTTTTTATTACAATTTAATTTCTTTTTATGCATTGATCCTAAGAGCAGACACAAACTTTTGAGGTCTGGGTGTGCCATTAAAAGAAAGGTGGCAAAAATGAGCAATTCATCATCTACAAAACCATGCTTCTATCATGGGTAATTAAGCTCTGATGAAGGTCACCAAATGGTATTATTGTTTATGGGTAGTTCTGTGGGGTGTGCACATAATGTTCTGCCAGAAAAAAATCTGACTCGTGTATCCTATTAGAACACGTAGCAGGCAATTAAGAGCAAAATCATTCTAGAAGAAACATTTTATAAAATTCTCCTTGGCTAAGAAGAACTAAAAAAAAAAAAAAAACCTAGGAGTTATAAAAACCTGGTTTATTTTTGCTATTCCATGAATAGTCTCTTTAAACCTACCCTTTTGTAAAGCATGTGGACCTTCTGCAAGTGGGCTTAACAATGTCTAACAAAAAAGCATATCGCAGCAATGACTCTGGTGGCAAAAGGTACTGACTCAGGTCAATGTCATCTTCCAGAAAATCTTTTAACATTTGCACAGAGAGATCACTGTCCTGTTGATGTTTCCTCTCAATTTCTTCTACAGTTTCAAGCTTATAAAGAACGGGCTCTTTTCGCAAACAATGTGTGCTGCTATCAGAGAAAATATTTGATTCAACCATTTTTTCTTCAATCTTCTTTTCTGTATTTACTGCATGTTTTTGTGGATGTTCAGATTCAATTTGGGGGAATTCCATCAACACCTGGCATTAAGTAAAAATACACAAATTGATAAAAGCTTTATTAAAAATAAGACATTAATAAGCCCAGCTAATATTATGTAAAACATTTCTAGGTCTTTATAGAGTTTTTTATTAAATAGAAACAGTGTTTACTTGCATCTATACAAGTTATATTATAAGTTATTCATCTTATACCTGAAGTGACATCATGCTGCAGATGATTTATTTCCTAGAGTTACTAATTTCTTTATTAATAAAACCATTCAAGAAGGTAATAGGAAGTATGTTTAGTTTGATCAACAGCTTATTTGGAAAGAAGTTTAGAAAGTAATTTGACATTTCCAGAAAATGTGTTTGGGATCAAAGTTTGCCATATCTCTTTCATTAAAAAAAATCTGAAATATGCCCATTATCTATAAAAATAAAAATCTAATAATTTTTAAAAGTACTTTTCACTCCAAAAGGTTATTCAGACTCTTGAGCCTCACAAGAAAAAAAAAATTGTTGCTGCAAAACATATAACCACGTATTAAGTCCTACTGCATAAAAGAAAAAGTTCCAGGAATTTTTAAATTTTAACGATAAAATCTTTGTTAATATTCTTTTGACACTGTATTTGAAACTCCCCTCCCTGGAAGAGAAGATATATAGGTATGTATTATACAGTACAACACTGTAAAATATCGGCAATATATAAGAGACAATTCAAATGACACTACCAGCCCCAGGGAATAGAACATAACTGTTGAGCTCTACCTGAAATGGTTATAGAGAACTTCAGTGAACCACCAAACTGTCTCCATACCAATTTTTGACAAAAACATACAAGATCATTTGCATTAATGAGAGCTCCTATCTTTAGCAATTGAGCATTTTATTCTAGCTAAACTAATCATTACTATATTTTAATGAACTCAGACTAAACATTACTGACTTCAAAGAAAATACAACCAATGCATTTTAGGTCATTTTTAAGACAGTGTATTTATTTTCATCAAAAACAGTTAATGGCTTTTAACAGGGGAAAAATGATAGATGGAAAATAGACAATGGTAAGAAGGAAAAATATAAGGGGAAGAGGAACTTGGCAGCACTAACCATATATATTTTTTGCTTTTATTTTTAGCTTATTTTTTTCTAGTAAGAAAGAAAAATTTTGATTTGCTTTGGGTTTTTTTTTTCTATAAGGAGTATCAAGAGAGGTGAAAGGTCTCAGAGACAGACCTAGAGCAGGTTCATAATGTAGACTCCATAAGACACGTAAGTCTATAAGTCTCTAGAAAGTCACTTCTGAAAATAAATTAGCAGACAGAATATAATTACTACTACCACTAATAATAATAATAACAATAACAATATTAACAATAATACCTGAGCAGGAACTTGAAACGGTAATGGCTCTGATTGAAGCTTCGCAATAAGAAAATAACGTAGTCTTGAATTTGGAATGCCAAGCTATAAATAAAGCAAAGCAGTTAGTCATTATAAGAAATTAAAGAGGTTTGTATCAACTGTTTTTACACACAAATATACATTTGGCTTCTACTAGAAAAATAATTTTTGAATTCTGGAAGATTTCTTGTAGCAAATTTTTAAACATTTTCAAACTGCTGCTTTGTACATTTATTTGAATAATATAAAGATTGAATCTGATGAATCATGCTTATGAGTCATTTTCATTTTATTTTTCCCAGGTAAGAATATAGACGTTTTTTAAACTTTTATTAATAATACAGTGATCATAATGATTCAAATATAGCTATTCTTGACTATTCATTTTATTAAAAAAGGAGGAATCACTAAATTTTAAGTTAGATGGTAATAAACATCAAACAACTTAAAGAGATCAGATGCATTATACATCTAATTTTTGAAATGGGTATCCCTAATGTCACAATAAAGAATTTTATATCTAATGATGAAAAAGACTGAGGAACATGATAAAAGAAGAAATACAGTAAAACTTGCAATAACAAAGAGCTACCAAATATCTTATCACGAACAATTATTTAATTGCATTACCCATAAAATAGAAGCAATGTGTGCATTTTAATAGTATGATTCTACAGACGAAATCATTCCCTGGACCCCTGGTCCAGTAGAAACTTTCACAGCTGGAAGTCAAAACAAAACTAGGTGTCTAATTCTGTGAAAAAACCATGTTAAGAGTGGACTGATTTGGATAAGCAGGCACCTCTCAAGCCATCTAACAGACAGAAACTACAGACCAAAATTTCCTGCAACATTAACATTTTTAATCACCCTGAACTTTCCTATCTTGATAGCTAGATAATATTCAAAGCCAAAAGGCCTGAACACAAACCTCTTCTGTAACTTGTTAACTTATGTAACATAGAGGCAGATCAGAATTCCTACTCTAGGACTGTTGCTATAAAAAGCCCACCAAGGACTCTAAGAATGGGCAGTATAGACAAAGAAATTTGGTTTTTCCTGGGTTTCAAATGCTCAGATTAAGTAACGAATAGATTCCTAAATTTCACAGTTTCTGGGTTCTCTTTATTCCAGTTATCAGTTCCAAAAAAAGAAACTAGAAAATTATTATATATTTATTTTGTTTTCTATTTTCAATTATTTTGAAGCTTTACTAAACTACATCATACCTAGTTTGGAAATGTCAAATATTTTCAAAATAAAATATCTGTGTTTTGAAAATCTGTGTTTTTCTGTATGGAAAAAATTGTCTCTATGAGCTTCAAGCTATATAATTATACTTTTCACAAAATATGTAAAAATGAACCTGTATGTTTACAACACATTCTTCAAAGTAAGATCTATGTCTGAACTAACTTCAAGATTTACTTATATTATCCAAAATAGATATATTCATTTATTAAATAAGTTTCCTTTGGGAAAATTTATATAAGAGTTTATAATCATGGTACCTACATAAGTTGGAGATAACAGAAATTCTTGATACTGAAAACCACAGTTTTCTATTGTTTGTATTAATAAGTCTCTGAAAAGACAAAAGAAAAGGAAAGAATAAATACAAACCTTCTTTAATGGTTTTCTTTATATAAGAACCCAGTATTACACATAAACTTCATTTTAAGTGAAAAATATATATCCACTCAAGTTGTCGAGAAAGAGAATGACCCTCGGTATTACATTTCTCAAAAATGATAGAGATAATTCTCTATTATAAATGAATAAAGCTGTCAGATTATCTAAACTAGTGAGAGAATCACTAATCTAGTGAAAATAAATTTGTTATAAGAACTAGAACTGTATCTGTTGTAAATCATATGGGGGGGCATTTGTGATAAGAGAACAGATGAATCAAGGATGTAGACAGATGTTTTCTTTCCAGCTGGGCTATCATCTGAAAGGGCCCTAACACAGGTTTGATTTCTTCCATCTAACTGTATGACAAAAAATACCTGTTAACAGGAGCAAATCTTACTGAACATTTTCCTACTTCTTAAAAACAAGCACCAATATAAGCAACTAAAATTAAAAAATAATCATTCTTATTAAAACTAGCGTTCATTGGAAAAATTCAAGTATCAAAAAGTGAGAATCAATTGAATATAACTTTTGATATTTTACATTATTAATTAGGAAAAATCAGTATTAATTAATGAAATAGATAACAAATGCAAAATGTCAGAATATACAGGTCTATTTCGAGATCTTTACTTCACAACAGTTCCTACTATAAAATACATCAGATGAACACAAGACAAATGTACTTTTTTACCTTGCATAAGATGCTTCAAAACCTTTAACATTTTCTAAAAGAATATACTTTGGTAATTTATGTAACCTAAAAAGAAAAAAAAAAAAAGCAAATGGAATTCCAAACATCTTGTCACTAAGAATTAAAAAATCCTTTATTTGTGGGAAATATAAGGCAAATGAATTTCTTAACTATTTTTTAATAAAAGCATTATATAAATAATGGAGACAGCTCATATTTTATTCATTTTTCCCCCATAAACATGGCATACCTATAAAATTAACATCTGAACTGTTAACTTCCATTGAAGTTTATCTCAAAACATGGCTCACAAAGAGAACTCTGAACTGCCATTTACATAGAACGGAAGTTTCCAGGGTTAGCATAAGTTTCTAGACCATCGGCAAACAGCATTTACAAACATTAACATCACTTGCATTAATACTATGAGCAAAGGAAACAGTAGTCTTTAGACTGCATTTCCCTGTCACTCACTGTAGCGACAACCATGATTTGGCAAACATTTGCAGTTATTCTACTAGCCACAGTAGAAAAAGTTAAGTGACATGCATAGTACCTGAAGGCAGCATTTAAAACTGCTAATATCTACACAATGACAAATATCACATTCTTCCAGATGCAAAGTTTTACATGTACGGTAAACTAGTATAAGAAACAAAGTTTTCACCTTGGGAGAATATCTAAAATATATAAGAAGCTCTTCGTCCTTGGATCAGTAACATCACCTTGCAGGCCAATTCTAAAGGGATAAAGAAAGCACAAATAAACTTATCAAGAACTTCAAATAGAGATACTAAACCATTTTTTAAAAGTCAAAACTGAGTTAAAATTAGTTGGTCATCACAAAAAACACCATCATCTTTGATGTTATAGAGAACAAAACGTATTTATTCATTTAATTAAAAAGAAAAGGCATTGCCTATCTACTTAAAACAATATGCCAAATGACTTACAGGTAGCAGACAACAAGAAGTCAATGCAAAATAAAAATCAATTACCCTCTTACAATCACTTGGTTTAGGAAACACACCACACCACACCACACACACACACACACACGACTTGATGACGTCTTTTGCTCTGTCCCAGATGAGGCAACCAAAGTTCTGATGAATGAGCTGGTTTAGCAGGATGGCAAATCATAGTTAATGACTAGAATCAGAAGCAGATCACAGCAGTGGATAAGACAAAAACAATCCTGTCGATGTAAATAAGAGAAATTTTAGATAAAAGCTTGATTCTTCAGGCAGGAATTGCAACTTGATTAGACCAAGGTCAAGACAGGTAATGGTAGCAGATAACTCTTAGAAGTACGACTCAATATGATCAAAGATTAAGCAGAAAGGAAGATTTGGATTGTGCCTGAAGGATAGAGCACCAGGGTTTCAGGCTTTAGGACATCCTAACTTTATAATCTTAAATTACTAACTATTCAGTTTCCTCAAACCTGACAGCAGGGCCAAAATCATCTGTGAGTCTGAGACTCAGATGAGAAATTAGAGTGAACTTAAATAGATAATTTAAAGTATTCTGAGTTCTTCTCATTCTGTCCCTTTCCTCTTGGTATTCCAAATGACAGTAATAAAGAATCAGTTACTGTAATTGGAGTTGGGCTAAAACAAAGTGAGAGTGGTAGCAGGGAAGATATGGGGAGCCTACTGCAGAACATGTGAGGGATGCAGCTACATTCTATTCTGTACCCCCTACTTAATGCAAGTTAAACAGGTCATAAGATTGCATATTCTTGGAGTCATCTTTAAAATGGAATGTCCATTGCCTTCTCTGTTAATTTCACAATCTGCTTTCAGACACAGTTCAGATAATATCTCTAAAAGAATTCCCCTCTGTGCAGCCAGCCATTTTTTCCTCTGAGCTCTCTGGGCACTTTCAGCATTCATTTATTATATAGCTTATATCATATTATAAGAATTATATGTCAGTCATTCCTATGAGACTATAAGCTCCTAAAGGATGGGAACTATAACCTCAAGGCAATGTCTGGCATATAGATGCAAAATAAATCCTTAGGGAATTTATTTCCTAGAAAGTTGTTTTAAATAAATGAAAACTTAGATGGGAATTAAACATGAAAAAATTCGTTTTAATGAGAACATTTACTACATGTGATATTCCACTTAAAATCATATTATGTATTTAAACAGGAATGTATAAAATAATTGATAAACCTTGGCTCTGAAAAATTCTTAATTGTATGGCCTTGGGAAAGTTACTTTTCTATGGCCCAGTTTCTCACCTATGAAATGAAGATAATAGTAATGCCTATCCTCTAAGTTCATATAACTAAATGATAAACCCTTAGAAGCTTATTATGACCATTTAAAATAATTAAATATTATTCTTAAAAATTCTAAATAAAGATCAGTCAAGACTTTATCTAAAATATAATTCCCTGAAATACAGCCTAATAAATACAATATACTAAAAAATATAGCTATAACAAGTCAGTCATCCAATGTACATATAAATTTTGAGAAATACAAAATTCACAAATACATTCTTGACTAGCTTTCTAATTTTACAGTTATGTAATTTAGGACTTCAATATTTATTATGGAAACTTACTTCAATTAATATTGTTAGAAAGATATTCCTGAATGCTTATTAGTTTAAAAAACTGAAGGTAATTTGGGTAGTAAATACTGCATCATAGGTAAATATAAAAGAGATCCCATATAGTCTCTGCATATCTATTGACCAAATTATTTTGATTATTTGGCAATAATTGCTTTTTCCTTTACGATTAATGCTGAATTATAAATATGAACATAAGATAAAAGGAATTATTTAGAAAAAATTATGAAGTATGAAAACACAGTTGATGATTTTCAAAGTTTCCAAGCTTGAAATTATGGTATGATTTGATTTAATGAGTCCTTCAAAAGTACTCTTCTTTAACAAAGCAATATTTATTATACATACCTTGTAAATGGCTGACAGGGAGGGCTCATTAAAATCATATTGAAAGATAATCTGTCAAATTCTTCCAGTGCAATGCCCTAAGGAATGAACATTTGAGGGGAAAAGCAGAATATGAAAACATGTATAGAATACAGAAAATAATGCTAATTATAACTAAATATATTAGAAATTGTAACAGATTATATAGCATTTAATACTATTCAAATCAATTCCAGTTAAACTAAATTTCCAAAGCAATCTTGTTAGGGAGTAGTATACCAAAGTTATGAAAAATTAAGTGGCATCCACCAAGTCCCAGAGTCTGCCAAAGCAGAGGTAGAAAGGTAGTTTTTTGGATCCTAAGTATTTTGTGCCTCAATGATGTCTCATCTAACACTGCTGTGCTTTCTGGAGAATTCCATTTTGTAATTAATAATTCTCATCATAAAGTCTAAGAAATTTTTTAACACCTCTCCATCAACACTGTCTTTTAGCTAGGAAATATGAGATGCTGATCATTCACCATCCCTTTCATGTATGTTTCTGCTACTGTAAGTTGAAAGAGGCTGTTTTTCAGACATTCACAATTGTTACATTGTTTTACAGTTGTATATAATCAAAGAACTTTAAAGGCTGTAGGCAAGATTAGTCAAAATAAACCCTACTGAGCTAAAATTGTTGAAAACTATGGTATTTTTCTCCTACTTTATGTATGAGAAGATAAATGTAAGAGAAAAACATGGTCTTGCCAATTCTCATTACGCATTCTCAGTGTACGTTCTTAGCCAGATATTTAAAGTGACAAGCCCAGAATCACAACCTCCCTAATTATGATATATTTCTAAAACATTCATGAACATGCACAAAGCAGGAAAAGCTTTATTCTGAGTTCTGTAAAGAGTGAGCTAATCCGGGGAACACATCAGTTGTCTCTATTGTATTAAAAACTGTCATGTACATGTCTGTCAACTTAAAATCATGGGCTTTTAAGTAACTTAAGATATAAATGTAAAATCAAAAATAAATACTGAAAAATTCCTCATGCCTTGGATCCTAAAGAAAAATTTTAAAAGCTTATACTTACTGAAAAGTCTGTCAAATAAGATGGGGTGGGGCAGAATGATTAGACTGCACCTCAAGCTCAATAGAATGGTAGCATAGGGCCATTATGATAAGCAATTTGGGGGACTTCACAACTGAATGTAGATTGATGATAGCTAAATTCCTAAACTAAAGTGAAAATTAAAATAACAATGTTCTACATTAGGAGCATACTCTAGAATCTTTAAAACCAGTAAGAGTCAAAACTTCCAATAAAGATTGGTCAAAATAAAAATTAAAAAATTAAATTTTAAAGGTTCATGAAAATAGTGACTTTTATAGTATAATTCAAGTGACAGAACAGTTATGCCAAAAAGTAACCACATTTAAGCCATTCATAACCTTATTTAAACTGGCATTTGAATGTGCTGGAATTCAAGAAAGCAGTTGTAAAGATAAAAAAAATTGTTCTCCTAACTGATATTTTAAAGCTAATAGAAATCCATTATTTTTCCACAACCTGGTAATACAAGCTAAACAAAAGCATCCTTACTTTTAGAGAACATTAGATCAGCTCAATATAACACTGTTTATCATATACTAATGAGCAGTTATTTGTCCCCCTACTTGCTTCTTTTTTTTCATTAAGTTTTCTGATTTCTTATACTTAAATCACATTTAAATTTTAAGAATTTAGTAGATTGAAACCCACTTAATTTGACAATTAAGTGAATGTATAATAACGGAACTAAAAATTTAATAATACTGTCACTATCCAATACTAAAATATTTCTACATTTTTCAAGTCTCGTTTATAACATGTAGGTCATGATGATTTCTTAACTTTATTTCTGGGTATTTATAACGTTAATGTTGTTACTACAGAGTCTCAATTTCCCTTCCTACATTATTATTTCTACACTGCAAAGATTTACAACATTTTCAGCCTGTTTTCTAACCATAATGTATTCCCTAACATGGCAGTTTTCTTCTTGGGTACTTGACTTCAATTAATCTCTAGCTTCAAACTAAGTGAATGAATAATAAGGACTCATAGGTATTCATAGTTCATGTATTTGTGCACTTTTTTTTTTAGGAAATTTTCTTCTATTTCAGACAATACCTTTGTTCCATATTTTTAAATTCTCTTCTCTAGAAGCATGATGCTTAATTAGGTATCACTTTTGTCTTCAATAGTTACCATTTTTTCTACAACATTCTGATCTTCATTCTCTTCCATTTTATTTCACCTTACTTTTCTCAAACACCGTCCTTCAAGACCCTTTTTGTAGCACTGTCCATTTTAGCTTTACAACTCTGACATGGCTGTCATTTCCATAGTGGTTTAATATTTAACCCCAATTTTTGTTTTTTTCAGATCACTGGTACTTTTCACATATTATTATTGTCTTATCAATGCTTTGGAACAGATGTATATATTCATTTGAGTTCTGGTCTTGAGACACCATGTTTCATTCAACACTTCAAGCTCATGAAGAAGTATTTAAAAATTTCTTCCGCTTCTTAACTGTTCTGTTGTGTATTCTGCTTCTGGATGTTTCTTACCTGCTTTAAAAATACCAATCAGCATAAGCTCAAACTGGTTTTTTTCTAATCATCATCTCTTTTTTTTTTTTTTTTTTTTTTTTTAAATAAAGGGCACTCACATCCAGGAGTTTGCTAAAAGACACTGTGAAACAGCAGCAGCTCTGTTTAGGCATTTTGTCACCACATTGTTTCTTTGAAGACCCCACAAGGTCCTTTAACCTAAGAGCATATCCTTGACCCTAATGCAAACTCTATGTCAGACAGACCTGGAAGTCTGCAGAAGGTACAACACTTCTCAGGCCAGTGATTCAGATTTTTTAAATGTCTCTGAACAAACAATTGCCCGGTATAGCTTGTCTTCTCCTTTAACACTCTTTCTTGATCCTTCACAAAATACGTAGTGTTTAAGGTAATTTTGCCATTCTCATTCACTTCTAGCCCATTTCCACTGTGTGTGACATTATTCTTCATATTTTTTTCTTGTTTTCACTTGACTAAATCCTGTTTTCATTAATAATGGTTCTCTATTCCCTCTTTTCCCTTCTTATTTTTATATCTTTTTCTAATTTCTACTAGGAAAGGGGACAGTTTGGAAATAGAAATATCTTTTTTATGTCACTTTCAATCAGGTATTCCAAAGAAAAATGCTTATAAATCCAACTTCTGAACTCAAAAGCAAATTCTTGAAGGCAAAGACTACAACTTAGTCATATTTGCCTTCCCTCTAAGGGTTCAATATCTTGTATTTTGTAAATGTTCCAATGATCAGTATATACTGTTTTATAAAAATTAAAATTTTTAAAGCCTTTCATTACTCCTAAGTTCTTTATTACCTTCTATTCTTGTTTTAAACCCATAGCTATCAATGTTCTTATATAGTTGATGTTAGACAAGTATATACTCTTTTAAACATCAGAATAGGACAGAAGGGAGTATCAATGGCGAGCATAAGAGCTGCAGAAAGGCAGACTGGTTTCTTACAGATACAAATTTAATGAATTGATTCTCCTATCAAGTGCACTGAAAGTACAATGATCAAGAGTGTGTTACTGGTATAAGAATAACTATATGGTTACTTGAAGGAAGTCTATAAATAAACCTACACATCTATTTTTTGAGGAAAAGGTAGTCTTTTCAGAAAATAGTACTAGTATTTTCATGTACTTGTGGGAAAATGAGTTCTACCTTAAATATACACAAAAGATCATTTTAAATGGATTATAAGCATAAAAGTAAAAATAAAAGTCAAAACTATAAAACTTCTAGAAGAAAACAGAAAAAATGGAGTAGACAAAGATTTCTTAGAGTGGAAAAAAAGGAGTCCCATAAAAGATGTAAGTAGTTAAGGAAATGAAAAGATTAACTAAAGCATTGGAGAAAATATTTGTTACATATATTTCTGACAAATTTGCATTCAGAAAATTTAAATAACTCATAACTTTAATGATAATAAAAATATACCAAATAATAAAAACTTGTACAAGAAATTTCACCACAGAAGACATAGAAGTGGCCAATAAGCACATGAAAAAGTACGCAACATTATTAGTCATCCAAGATATGCAAACTAAAATCATAACACCATATTAAAAATATCACAATCCCATTATTTGCTTACTAGAATGACTAGAATTTCAAAGGCTGACATTAGCAAATACTGATAAAGATGTAAAACAACTCAAATAAGTCAACAATGACTGTGGGAAAGAACGCAAAATGGAGCAAACAATGGAAAACAGCATTCTCACATAAAGTTAAAGAAATGTATCATGTGACCCAGCAACTTCACTCCTAGGTATTTATTCACAAGAACAAAGAAAAAACAAAGGTTCACATAAAAACTTGCACATGAACATTCATAACAGCTTTTTGGTAATAATCAAAACCTGAAAATATCTAAAGGTCTACATCATATAACTGGATACACATATGCAGTATGTAATATTCTACTGCAATAATAAAGAGCAGACTACCGACATGGGTGAATTCCAAAAATGTCACACTAAACAACAGAAGTTATACTCCAAAAAAAATTAGACTTCTGATAGAATATAAAATGCTAACTCTCCTCTCCCACACTTTTTGTTTTATAAATGACTTATCGAAACCAACATCTTGTAGAGTTTTCAAGCACTCACCTTGCTGTGTAAGTGCTAAAACAGAAATAATCAGTACTCACTTCAATTGTCTTGGCCAGTAACCGTGTATGAGGAAAATTAAACTTGTACACTTCGTTAGCGACAGTGTTTACATCAATGGCTGCCACCACATGTGCAGGTATATGGCTTTCTGTAATGACAAACATAATATATTAAAATGTGAAGTCCTTAGCATGAATTTGTTTGTGACAGAGAGAAGTTAAATTAACAGAATTTTGTAGCATATTTCCTCACATCTTCAATTATCTAGTTAGATCTCAGACTGTCAACAGCGGGGTCAGGGCAGGAGGAGCTAGGCATGAAGTGATATATTTAGATAATTCTGCTTCATCTCTAACAACATTCCAATGTCGAAAATAAAATGTATATAGCTTAGTCATTACGCTTATATTTGCTTTCCTCCCTAATTAAGATATATCCTTAAAGTAGAAATATTTCCTAAATTAAAAGAAACCAGAAACAGGAAAATAAAATATATTCTTAAAAACCATA
Source organism: Solenodon paradoxus (assembly GCA_004363575.1). NCBI lineage: Eukaryota > Metazoa > Chordata > Mammalia > Eulipotyphla > Solenodontidae > Solenodon > Solenodon paradoxus. The sequence goes on along the minus strand of RJWH01002020.1, from coordinate 235,230 downwards.
TCACTTGGAACATTTTGTAAATAAAATCTACCGTTTGGAGTGCCCTGGTGGGTCAGGCATTAAGCCAGGGGCTGAGGTACACCTGTGAAATCCAAGGACCCAGTTTTGTAACCAGGGCCAGTGAAGTGGGAAACAACCAAAATGAACAAATAAATATATAAATATGCCTCTTCCTCCCTTCCTGCCTGCCTACCTGCCTTCATTTCTTCTTGCCTTCCTCTTTAAAACACACACACACACACACACACACACACACACACACACACACACACACATTACCATTTGTTTGTCACCTAGCATTAATAGAAAGTTTCTTCACAATACCACTTAACATGCTTTTAGATAAATTTTGATAAGTTTTAGGACTTTCAAGACAACAGAATGAGATAGAACTCACATACCACAAATTCATCCATTTAACTAAGTGTATCAATGAGATGAACAATTGGTATTAAAGTATAAAAAGTTCACAGATGAAAAATTCAAAGTTTTGACAGACCAGGAGAGAATGTGAGAAGAGTAAGGCAGATAATTATAAGGGCTAAAAGAAACACATTTGCAAAATGCTTTCAGATTGAGTTTTGCCACTCTTTAAATGGCAGTCAAAATGTGAAGTATGTAAGCATGGTTGCTATTTTATTTTGCAATTATCACCCTCTTTACTTCTTTTCCAAAAGCACATGTATTACCAATTATGTGTCAACCCTGTCTCAAATCAGAAGAAAATGTGGTTTTGAAAAATAAAGAGTATTTGACAATTCTTGGAAAATGTTCCAAAGTTGCTCAAATAGGTGTTCTATAATAACTATTTGTTGCTAATAGTTAGGTTAGGTAGCCCGCATACTGACAAAAGAAAAAAATAATAATAATGAGGATATGAGAAGCTGAGGCTCATGCAGCTGGCATATGAAAATAAAACCCAGATCACTGAAGATGGGGCAAGGAGGAAGATCTTGCTCAGAAAACAATCAAAACCATATCTGAAGTCTAGAAAAGATGACGCCAGAGAGAAAACAAGGACACAAAGTCTCTAAGTAAATATTTAATAAGCCTACAAGGCTCAAGAAACTCAGCTAGGATTAGTTATCTCTCCTTGATTCCCTGTTGCCTTGGTACATAGGTCATTGAAAACCTGGAGGTCTATGAGTAATCATTGTTAGCTGCCTTCAACTGAGTTTAAATTCAATAACTAGTTACTTGCTTCAGTATAAAATTAACTAGTTATATATTTTTGTCAAAGGCACCAGAGATCTTGACACATTAATCAATAGGCTTTTAAGTAAAGATCACTTTGCAAAAAAATCACAAACCTGTTATAATTATATAATAAAGGATAGAAGAGGACTTTTGGTGGTAAAGCTGTAGTATATACAGATAGTGATTTATGATGATGCACACCTGAAATTTATATAATTTTATAATGCAATCTTACTTAAATAAAATTATTTATTAAAAAAGAACTACGCTTCCAGTGATCATCATAAGGTAACTAAGAATTAAACATCACTGAACTATTTTATTTTGCTAAATACATTAATAAATATGATGAAAGCTGCTTGCATTTCTACTATATATGCAGCAAACTAGAATTGGTTAATACAACTTTTCTCTTTTTAGGATAATTGAAAAAACAGTGATTTCTGAATGTGCATCATAATCAAAAATTAATTTCATGTTCTTGTTTTTACTCCTGGAAGATATAAAAAATAACAAAAAAGCAAATGTCAAATGCGTGTTTGATGTGGTGACCCAAGACTGATGAACTGAAAATTCTCTCAGAAAACAATGGATTTTTACAAATCAATAAACAAATGTACTGTTTGAATTGACTGATAGCATACATTTTAGGTTGTTAGACTCTACTGCATGACCTAAAAAGTTGTTTCCATGATAAGAAATTGATACACTAAGATAGTACACTAATTTCACTTATCTTTTCAAAACAGAATTGTTTGGGGATATGGATTTGTTTATAAGGTAAAAGTTAACCTTACAATTTTTTTTAAAAGCAAGCTCGTGGAGCCTAAATCTTAAATTGATCTCCAAAGACAAGCTGGCTTCATATTTCCTACTATATACTTTCTACCTGTTGCCTCCAAAAAATTTGTTAAGATGCATACATATTTTTAAATGTTTAGCTAAAAAAAAAAATGAACATAATTCACTAGAATTTTCCCTAAAGAGTACCATCACTTAAGTGACACAGGAGTAGTAATTCTCAAAATGGAGAGAGAATTGGGGAAAGGGGACTCATCAGGATCTTATAGTAAAGGCGGAAAGGAGGGACATATTTTCAGTTCTTTGATGTATTGCTTTACCTAGATTCTATTTATAACATTTCAGTTATTATCCCAAATGAATATTTATTAACAGGAAGCATATATATAAAAGGTAAGTAAGAAGTAATATAAATATTTAAAAGATTGTCAGATTAGATCTATAAAAAAAGGATAAGGGAATCATGCTCCCATTTATATGAGTACAGAACTAAAAATGGTAGGTTCAGTTGTATCAAAAAAGATTTCTAGTTGAGATGCTAAAATATCACTGACAAAACATGTATAATTTTTGCTCTTAAATATGTTTCTTGTTAAAGTAGACAAGAAACACACACATACTAACATTTTCCTTCTTTTTCTGATCTTTTTTTCTGGAAAAGTTGTAGAGAAGACTCGCTCAGTTTAAAAGTAGTGAAAGTACAGTAGGTGCCTTTCCTAATCAAATAAATAAGAGTAATTGTGCCTGCAGAGTCATAAAAATAGGGAAAACACCAGTATTTTCAAAATGTCAATATAGAATTAACTAGCCCACTTTGAAAGAAGGAAAGCAGTGTCTAATTATCTTCTTTTCCATTATACCGCTTTTTCTAATCTGTACCTTAGATAAGTGATAATTAGTTGAACTACCTCACTGTATTCATACCTGAGACATCTAATCAGGTATGTTAACACTGACACCTAGTTGTGAAACGGAAGATTAGTTAAAATACTAAGCAAAAACAGACCTACAAAGATTCTGATTAGTCATTACCAAAATGTTTTATTCTTATAAGCAAAGTATATTTTTTGCCTCATTTTAAAGATAGTTGCGTTTCAAAAACCACAAGTAAGAGAGCAAGGACTATCAATCCCAGCCCAGACCTCCAGGAAGGAGAAAGGGACACGATTCAATTCTATTATCAATGAAAACGACTAAATTAATCATGCGTAAGCAATGTGGCACCATAAAAATATAGGGTCTGGGTTCACAAAGTTTAGGGGAGAATAATATGCTGAGAGATGATCCATGCTCTCTTCCCATACCTTGCTCTGTGTCTTTCTTCCAGTTGGCTGTTCCTGAATAAATTTTGTAACTTAACTCATGTGGGACTGGAATTATATTTCTTTAAAGCAATTTGCACTGGATTTTTCTTGTGGGCTGTGCCCCCTCCTGATCTTATAATTGCTAAAACCCCATCTCAGTCTGAGTTTTGCTACTAGCCAAGCTTTTCCCAAGACTGAACTAATAAATGGTTAATTTTTAAACTTGAATTTAGAATATTTAAATTGTATCTGTTAAATTACATATCCTGGGATGTATATTAAAACTTTCTAGGAATCATACTTTTCTTCAATGCCATAACTGCCCAGCTCTGGGTCCTCTGTAGATTCTCCTGTTAGAGCACTTTTAAAAATTCACAAATACATCATCTCTGTGAATTAAATAAAATTTTAAAATCAGTTAAAACTTTAATCAATTCAATTTCCTTTAAAATCTCTTTAGAAGTTTAGCTAGTCAACCAAAAAAGACAAGAAAAAAAACGTGCTTTGGGTCAAGATATAATTTAGGACCATTGTTACTCAGAGCTGACTAAATACAAGAGTCTATCAAGGTGTACAGGAATTGTTTGAGATCTCTGTACAAACTAGCTGGGGAAGCAGGACAAGAGGCAAAGATGTCAAATTACTGTTTAAAAAGAAGCACACTGACTGAGCTTACATGGAAAGCCTTAATTTCTAGGGACATAGGCTTGTCTCTTAAAAAGAAACTTTATTTCTAAGTGTAGGGAGTTGAAAATAGAGTTAACATGAAGTTAGTTACTGGAAGCTCTCTAACAGCACAATCCAATAGAAATTCTATGATGATGGAAATTATTACTGAAGCTTGGAAATTATACCAGTGAGAGAAAACTCTAAGAGCTTTAACTATTCATTTGGTAGAACACCTTCAGGATAAACATTTTTGAAAGATTTTAAAGTGAAATAAGAAGGGATTCTCATAGATGGTTCCAACCTCTACTATATAAACTAAGTGAAAAATGGAATAAAATTTATTCCCAAGATATTAACACTTATAAAAGAAAAAACTTTCTTGCCCTTGCTATCAAACCCTGGTATGCAGGAGGAAACAGTAAAGAGAAAAATATTCTTTTTAAATAGGTAAGAATCATTTATCTCCATGATAATCATTGTTGTTTTATCAAATATGGAAGATAGTCTCACTAAACAAACTTCTGAAGATACCTTCTATCCCTAATATGCTATGAGTCCTCAGGAAAGGATGTGGGCATTCAGACCATCGTTCACGACCTATACCATTATTTGCCTCACTTCTTGGTCTTTTCTCCCTAATTCACTGATTCTAAATTGGAAATCGATGCTGGAGAATTGCTCTTCTATGATTGTTTGTCTATTGACTTGTGTTTTATATCTACTACATTTTTTTATAACTATTAAAATATAAAAATAGTAAAGTAAGTCTAGGCCCTGGTAGAGTAGCAGTTAAGTCCACCACTTAAGTCCACCACCTCTGGTCAAGCACAATCCACATACATCTCAAGGACACAGGTTTACATCCCAGAACCAGGGATAACAATCAAGATAAAAATTAAATAAAAACAAGTCTATAAAAAAGTCTCTAATTACATTACAACACACAATACAAAGTTTCTGCTTCCATAATCAGTAATAATGCAGAGAAAAATTAATTTGTAGAAACGAAACTGAAAAAAGACTGCATATTATATTTCCCTTCTAACTACATATTAGGAAAGAAATTGATAATATTTCTCAGACAAAGCTAGACTTTATGTGAAATACTACATCATTTTTTATTTTAATTCCTTTGTCCCTCTTCTCATTTAAAACTGCTTAAGCAATACCCTTATTAGCCAAACTCAGCAGTAAATAAATGCATATTTTAAAATCAAATACACAATACACAATACAAAATACTACTCAGCTATTCAAAATAAAATGAAATCCTGTCATCTGCAACATGGATGGACCTAGAGGGAATTATATTTAGTGAGATAAGATAGGAGAAAGGCAAAGGTCCTATGATTTCACTCATATGTATACAAATAAACCAAACAAACAAATGAGCCAAATCAAACAAAAATAGACTTTTAATCTATAGAATCAAATTAGTGATCATCAGGCACTAAGAAGGAGGAGGGTAGGCAAATTGGGTAAAAGGGGTCAATTATATCATGAAGGACATATTTGTACTATCAGTGGTAAACAATGTATTCTACATAGATGTTAATTTACAATGATGCACACCATAAACCTATTTAATGTCATGATATGTTACTTCATATAAATGTTCCTTCGATAAAGCTTTACAACTTAAAAATCTTTAATTAAAAGTAATTTTTAAAAATCAGTATGGAAAGTGAATAGCAAACATCATCTTTGCATTATAGAATTCAAAGAACTTCCAAATTTCTCATCGATTCCTAGTCTTTCTGAAATTTTACTTCATCAAATATTAATGACTCAAAATATGATTTCTAGTCATAGTAACTTTGCAGAAATTATTTGCCTATACATTAATTTTCCACTTCTCTTCAGTAAAAAACATCAAAATTACACACTAGCAAATACACCCAGATAAAAGGACTATCTACCACACTGCTACAGTTAGATGGGGCTATCAAGAAGATATTTGTCTTTTTTTTTTTAAAGTTACAGTCATATCCATGTCATACTGAGGAGAAAAACTTTGGACCCTTGACTTAAGAAAATAAAAATAAGTAAAAAGCTTACTGGAGATCATTCCAACTGAAAGGGTGGACTGTTAAGGTCTTGAACTCATTTCTTCCCCAAAGACATAATAAAATTATACTCATAACTACTACCATCTTTGAAAAAAAAAATGGGAGCAGCAACTTCATAAAGAAGAGACATATCTTCATAAACTATAAAAGGAGCTGATCAATCTCTGCGTGAACTTGTACTGAGACCCCAGGGAGCACCAAGATGGACCAGTAATATAGATCCTCTTCCCAGAGCTGAAAGGCTTGCCCCCTCAGCAAGGACTCCACACGTGGGAACTGACCGTGAGCACAGGCAACCTGGCTTGGAAAACAATGGTGCTACCGGAGAATATATGACTCTGGGGAGCAAAAATCACAGGATACAGAGCACAAGGGGCTAATAGATGGAGTGTGCACAGACCAAACTGTGAGATGGTCATTTGTTGATCCAAAACCTTCAGCAGTGTGGATAGCCTCCCTGTGAAATCTAACACTACTAGGCATCTGCCCGAGGTGCTCCTTTTCTGTTGGGCACTGGAGGTCACAATGTTGCAACAAGGCACTTAGGGTAAATAGTCATGTCCATCTGCCATCATCACACTTATGCTGCCAGTTTATGCTCACAGTTACATTCTCCAGGCTGCAAAAGTCACATTCAAGAGCCCAATATGGGGGCAGGTGGTTGGGTCTGCAAACCTGATATAGATAACTGAGGGATTTCCTGCAAAGAGGGCTTCAGGGTTCTCTCAGGGAGGACCATTAGAGAAGCTTCAGCAAAAACAGCAACTTCACACCTGCCTGGGACTACTGCTAAAAGCTTTGCATATCTGCCTGATACCTGCTAGAACTCCCATCCCCAGGCCCCAGGGTTTGTAGTACCTGCTGGGGCACCTGGCCAGCTAGATGACTGAAAGACTGACAAAAGGAGTGTGCTCTTCCTTGATCAGCTCTAAGGACCACAAGAGACATCTAAACCCCACCCCACCCCATAACATGCCACTGTTGGAACTGTGAACTGCTTGTGACCTGGTCTGTACCTCCTGAGTCTCTCTCCTTGTGCCTCAGTATTCATGCTGTGACACTGGGAGAAACTCCTGCATTCCCTGCCCAACTCCAACACATAAAAAGCTAAAGTCTCCAGCGTCAATTCTGTGCTGGTTCTAGAGCTTCAACTATTCTGACTGGTGCAGAGATCACACAGTAGAAAGCCCAGCATTCCTAGCCAAAATCACAGGTCTATACTCTGCAGCCCAATACTCTTAACACAAGGTCATTCCATCAGGACAGTAAAGGAAAATCACTTAGCCTGACCCAGAGAAATAAACATAGACTAACAAAGAAAATGAAGAAACAGAGATATAGTCCAAATGAGGAACCAAACAAAACCCCAGAGAAAAATCAGAATATTATAGAATTAAACAAGCTAAAGAAGATTTTTAATCAATAATTTTACAGTAATACTCAAATAAGAACAATGTAGGAGCAAAAAGAACTACAATAAAAATAGAATTTGAAACATAATTCATAAAGCTAAAGAACAGGACAAAAGAAAGCTTTTACAGCACAAGAGAAGAACAAATGTACAGCAGCAGTCTGCAACAATGCCCAAAAGACAAATAGCAAAATGGTAATAGTAACATATTAATAATCACCTAAGATGTTAATGGATTGAACTAATCAATCAAAAGTCATAGAATGGCCAAGTATATTTAAAAACACAACCTAACTTTCTGCTGCACACAGGAAACACATCCACAATTGAAAGATAAGCATAGGCCCAAAGTCAATGATTGGAAAATAGTTGTACAATCAAATGGCAATCTAAAAAAAGGAAAAAAAAAGGGCAGCATTCTTATAGCAGATAAATTAGACTTCCAACAAAAGACAGGAATGAAAATTATATAATAAGTTACTTCAGCAAGAATAAATAACTTTTTAATATATATATATACCAAAGGAACATTAAAATAAAGACAGGCATTGACAACAATACAATAACAGTAGAAGACTTCAACAATGACACAATGCACAGATAAACCAAACAGAAAATTAACAGAAAAACAAAAGCCTTAAGTGACGAACCAGAAGAGATGGTTTTAAAGTACATTTACAGAACACGCCACCCAACAAATGGAAGATTCAAATTCTTTTCAAGTGTTCGTGAAACATTCTTAAGGTTAGACCATAGCTGGGACACACAAGTGTCAACAAATTTACAAATTTTCAAAGATTGAAATCATACCATGTATCTTCTCCAATCACAAGAGAATAAAACTAGAAATCAACCAGAAATGAAAAGGTGGGAATTCCAAAATATGTGGAAGTAAATAACATGCTTCTGAATGACTACTAGGTAAAAGAGGAATTCAAAGGAGAAATTTTTTTTAAATACATGGAAACTCTGGTGGTAGGTATGGTGTGAAATACAGATTAAGATGTCATTTCAATATCCAAAATTGACTGAAGCATTGTGAACATGAGATAATATTATCATAAAAAAAAAATACATGGAGATATACAATAATGAAGACATGAGCTGTCAGAACTTACAAGTTGCAGCAAAAGTAGTACAGAGAAGTTCATAGCAATTCAAGCCTTGCTCAAGAAACAAGAAGTCACAAATAAACAATCTAACCCTATACCTGAAGAAAGTAGAGAAAGAAGAATAAAGCCAAAAGTCAGTAGAGAGAAGCAAATAACAGAAATCAGAGCAGAAATAAATGAAATCAAAATCAAAAAGATAATTCATAATAATGAAACCAAAAGTTGGTTATGTGGAAAAAAAAAATTCTAATAATTAGAATCAGAAATGAAAAAGGAGAAGTTACAACAGATACCTCAGAAATACAAAGCATCAGAAAAATCTACTATGAATAGCTATATGCCTCTGGATAACCTAGAGGACATGGACAAATTCTTAAAATCATACTGGCTACCAAGAATGAATAAGGAAGAAATCTAAAATCTTATCAGACCTATCATAAGGAAAAAAGCTGAAATAATAAAAAAAAAAACTCCCCTAAAATAAATGCCCAAAACCAGAATGACTTTACTAGTGAGTTTTATCAAGTCTCCACAAAACACCTACTTCTCAAAATCTTGCAAAAAACTGAAGAATAGGGAACACTCCAAACACTGTCTATGAAACTGACATGCACTGACATCAAAAGTAGATGGGACATTACAAAAAAAAATTACAGAGCAATATAGCTGGTGAACATAGATGCAAAAATCCTCAACAAAATATTAGCCTACCAAATTCAATAATATATCAAAAGGATCATCCATCATGATCAAATGGGATTTATTACAAGGATGTAAGTATGATTAAATATATGCAAACCAGTTAACATAATATATCATCGATAAATGGAAGGAAAAAATCAGAAGATCACATGAATAGATGCAGACAAAGGATCTGACAAGATTCAGCATCCTTTTATGTCAAAAACTTAAAATAGGGATAAAGGAACATACCTCATCAAAATTAATGTCATGAATGATAAAATGTACAGTAAACATAATATTCAATGTTGAAAAATGGAAAATGTTTCTCTAAGATCAGAAACAAGGAAAGGGGACCACACTATTCAACACGGTATTGGAAAGTCCTAGTCAGAGCTATTATGCAAGAAGAATAAATAAAAGAAATTCAATTTGGAAAAGAAAAGGTAAAACTATCACTATTTACAGATGACATGAAAATATATAGAGAAAACCATAAAATCACACACACACAAAAAAAAAAACTATTACAATAAATGACTAAAGTGCCAAGCTACTAAATTAATATACAAGAAACAACTTTTGCATTTGTATATGTAAGCTATGAGACAGGGAAAAAATGAAATTAGGAGAACTATCCCATTTACAATGGAAACACAAAGAATTAAATACCTTGGAACAAACTTTATAGAGGAGATGGAAGACTATATGATGAAAGCTAACAGACACTGCTAAAATAAATAGAAGATACAAAGAAATGAAAAGATATTCCATGTTCATAGTTAGGAAGAATTACACTGTTTAAAATGGCCATCTTGTCTAAAGCAATATGCAGATATAATGTAATCCTCATCAAAATGCCATTGGCATTTTTCAAGGAAAGAGATCAAAAATTTTACAGCTTGTATGTAATCACAGAAGACCATGAATAGCCAAAGCAAGCATAAGAAAAAAGAAGAGGTATAATATTCCTGGATTTCAAAATATACTACAAAGCCATGGTAATCAAAATGGTATGGTACTGGTATAAAACCAGATACACAAATGAATGGAGTAGAACTGAGTCTGCAGAAATAAACTCACATATCTATGATTAGTTAATTTATTTTAAAAAAGGAAACAAGAACATATAATGAAGAAGTCTTTTCAACACAGGGTATTGGAAAAAACAGACAGCTATATGCAAAAAAAAAAAAAAAAAAAAAAAATGAAACTAAATCACTCTAACATCCCACACAAAAATTAACTTGAGACTTCCAGTAAAGGTGGCAACTGGGTAGGAGCAAGACTGATTTTCCCCACAGAACAACTAGTAATTCACCTGTTTTCCAGAAACAAGCACTGAGGAAAAGGAGGCACAGACGCTCTAAAGACACAGCAGGAAGAGCAACAACAAAGAATAGGTAAAAACACCCAAGTTCAGAGCTAAACTGCAGACTCAGATTTGGGATTCCGGCCAAGAAAGAGGTTGAATTTCAGGAAGAACCAGCCCTCCCAGGTATCATAAAAGTAGTGGTGAGCCCACCCAGCAGGACCATGACATGTAGCTGGGGCACAGGGTCTCGGGGCAGGGCAGGAGGAGGACCAGTGTGCCCCAGTAGTTAGAACAGGAGGCCTAGAGAGAAAGTTACACTGAGCACTCCCATAACCGGAAGGCAACTAGAATCCTCACCCCCACCCCCACCCCACCATATTACCCTGGAGCCAATGAACCCGACCAAGGGAAATCACCCCTCAGGCTTGAAGAAAGAGGGGAAAAAACATCAACACTACCACTATCGCCACCTTGTGACAGGAAAAACCAGCCTGATTGCTGATTATGGGCCAACAGCAAGGTGGGCTTTTGTTTTCGGGGAAGACTTTCGATTATCTCTTCAATTTCTTTGCTCATGACAGTTCTGTGGGGCCTAGGCAAGAACTTGGCATTATTATCTTATTTAACCTAAGTCTATGATGTAGATTTTATTATCCCCATTTTATAGATGAGAAAACAGAAGCTAAGAAATCTGCTTAAGTTGATATAGTAAACAAGTGCCAGACCCAAGGTTCAAACTTATCTTTTATGCCCAAATCTGTTATGCTTAATACTTTATCCTGTTTAGTTTTATTGTTATTGATACTATTTTCTTTGCAAATATGTCCAAAATTTTTAAATTTTACTTTCATCAGGCTGTTTGTCTTTTTAGTTACCTTATTCTTCTTGATAATTCCAATTTTTAACTTTTCTAAATTAAGGAGTTGTTACTGAAGCTTACATTATGAATTTTTATATATTCTACTATATTCATTTTAAAGTTTAATTGTTTTGGAAATATTGTACTGAGTTTCTTTTGAAATAAGTATTTAATGTGATAAATTATGTTGTTTTCTTGGTCTGAAAAATAAATTTAATTTAAAAAAATTAATTCAAAATGTATTAGAGACTTGAACAGCTGGAAATCATAAAACACATAAAAGAAAACAGGCAAATATGTTTCATGACATCGGCCTTAGAGAATTCTTTGGGGACTCAACTCCAGTGTCAAGAAAAATAAAACCACAAATAAACAAATGGAAGTACATCAAACTAAAAAGATTCTGCACAGCGAAGAAACCATCATCAAAACGAAAAATATCCTACTGAATGGGAGAAAATATTTGCACATTATACATGATTAAGGAAGGGTTAATATGCAAAATATATAAAGAACTCATAAAATTCAACAACAGGAAAAAAAATCCAATAAAAAAAAAAGGTTGGAAAACAACAGATTTTCTCCAAAGAAAATATACAGATGACTAACAGGCACATGAAAAGATGTTCCTCATCTGATGTCATTAGGGAAATACAAATCAAAACAACAATGAGATATCATCTCACACCTGTAAGTATTATCCAAAAGACTGGAAGCAGTAGGTGTTGGCGAGGATGCAGGAAAAAAAAGGGAATCCTTTTATACTGTTGGTGGGAATGTAAATTGGTACAAACATTAAGGAAAACAGTATGAAGATTCCTCAAAAAATTGAGAATGGAAATTTCGTATGATCCCATTATCCAACTTATGAATATTTACCAAAAAATACAAAACACTAATTCTCAGATATACACACACCCACACACACACCCACGTTTATTGATGCGGTATGTATAATAGTGAAGAAATGGAAACAATCTAAGGTCCATCAATAGATGAATGGAGAAAGAAAATGTAGTATGTATATACAATGGATTACACAGCTCTCAAAAGAGATGAAATTTTGACATTTGTGAAATATGGAACTAATGGAACTAAAACCTGCCAAGTGAATTAAGTCAGAAGGATAAGGATAAATACTGGATGACCTCACTCGTACGTGAAATATGAAGAAATAAGCAAACACGTAAACAAAACAAAAACTAACCCTTGAACATTAATAACAAAATGAAGTTACCAAAGGGAAAGTTGAGGTGACAGCAAAGGATAGTGGGGCTCCAATGGTGGCGGATAATCAGAAACTTGGTAATGGATGTGATGTGTTTGTTATCATATATTTGATGAATAGTGAGCTAACACATCTAAACTTATGTTGTATATCAAAGTTACCACGCACAAAAAAACTGCATGCCTCTTTAAAAAGCTTTCCAATATAATATGTTAAACAGGACAAAGATGTAATATGAATAATACTAATAGCAGTACCATGTTATACACAAAATCTCAAAATAAAAATTTCTGAATTGCTGGTGCAAATATAATTTATTTCTATCTTCGGTAATCTCTTGTTAAATATTTTTTCATGGCAAGACTTATTCATATGGTTTATCATATTATTAGAAAGAGAAACTGACAGCTATCACTAAGGAAACTCTGTTTTTCCTTTGAAATGATGGATTCTTGGATGGTTACCCTATAACCTCTATGGTCCCTGACATAAAAAAAGCTTTAAACTACAATGATAATTATAATTAAGGAGTAAATATAAACCTTAATTTCTTGCATTTCTCAGATTTTCATTCAACAGATCTTCAGTTATCTGTTCATGAGTCCATTTTTACAAAAGGTTTTTGATGTTTTAAACTAATTTAGTTAACTTAAAATTAAGAAATGCCTCCATCTATCAAGTTTTTAAAACTTTTAAAATCATTTAGAAAGTGATAAACCATTCATTTTTGTTTCTTATTTTAAAAACCCTATAAAGGGAATGATCAGTGTTCAATGGACATGCTTATATATAAACTACACAATCAATATACATAAAAATACCCATTTAAAAAAATATGATAGAATCAAATGCTTTTGTTGTTTTGTTTTTTCTGAGATCACATTAGTAAATTTGCACTTAAGGAGTTTCCCAGGGTCTTTCTATGTTCTAATCAAGTCATTCTACTACCTACAATTCTAGTTCACCACTAACTTCCTGATAAAATTCAAACTTCTTAGCATGATCTGGACCTGTGTACCTTTCCCGTTTCCTCTCTTGACACTGTCCTTAATGAATACTAACTTTCCTCCAGTTAACAGTCGCCACATTCATACACATACCCTTCTGCCTCGGGAAATGCCAAGCTACTTATCCTGCCCCAAATTTGGGGTCCTAATTTCTCAATCCTAATGCCTCTGCACATAGCTAAAAGAAGTATCCTAACCTGCCTAACTTCTAACACCATCTCTGTAGTTCTGGACCATTCCTGTGGGGTTTCAAAGGGCTTATGAACTGGTACCAAAGATCTACTGAATGAAAATCTGAGAAATGAAAGAAATTAAGATTTAGACTCACTATTTGGTAATCATTGCTACTGTACTTAAAGCTTTGTTTTATGTCAGGGACCACAGAGGTTATTGGTAACAATCCATTTTAGATCACTCAGCTAAGGCATAACTCCTTCAGGAGGCCTTCCCTGAGCTGTCTGAATCCGGGGCAGGTCCTTCATGCTCTCACTGCACTTTGTAGTTGGCAATGTTATCACACCTCTCCAAGAAAAGTGCCTTTTTCAATAGATAATGCTGACAGAACCTGGGCCGTACATGAAAGTGAGTGAATCTGATTTCTAAAATCAAATTATATTATATTTACTCTTTATTATTTACCTTTTCACTTTCCTGTTCCTCAAAACAGTGCTAACTTGAAAACTCTAATAAACCTGTAAGTATGAGTTTGCCAAAGTCTATCGCAAAGTTCATTAAGTAGATTGTTTGACGCTTGCATCAAATTTTTCCTTATAAACAGCCTGCAAAATTTTATCTTACAAATAAATATAGCAGCAATAGTTACTGCCAGGCAACAACTACCTATCATGTACTGGGTACTCTGCTACGTGCTGAGAATACCAAATGAGTAGACATTTGTTTTCTTATTTGCCAGCATCCAATCCCCTTTTTCTGGCAATAGTCCCGGATTTTCTTTGAGGGATCTTACCTCTCTCAACTCCATCAAAGTGGTTCAATAGCCTCAAACCTCCACCCCCATTTCTACGAAAGCACGTGTCAAGTGCCTGAACCAGTAAGACTTGCCAAAGTGGTTTCAGGATGGGCACACAAATCAAAATAAGCCAAGAAGGAATAATAAGAGGGAACCCTTGGCTTTTTCTCAAGCAACTAGGAAGGGGTGCTCAACTCCTTCCCGAGTTTAACCAAGGAACAATTAAGTTCAGCTGCTACTACGCTATTTTGACACCACAGGGGGAGACCTATATTAAAATGCACATAATCCAGAAGGAACAAAACTAAGATAAGCAGCAAAAGAAACTTCTTGATGACATGACTTGAGCCCCTTCAAGTTCTATCCCAAACCAAGCCTATATTTTACAGGGTATGTGCAATACAGTATTTATAACTTTTATGCAAATCAGTTGGCGTTGTTTTCTATAACTTGAAAATAACACTATATAGGCATTCAAGAGAATACACACATAAATTCCATTTGTCACTATGAGGAAATGCATTTCAAATTCCAACTTGGCAAGCAGAGCAATATGAATGCCAAAAGCCTTGTGAAGGAGTAATTAATGAACTATATGTTTACAAAATAAAAGTACTTCTTAATTAAACAGTCCCCAAATGTCCTAAATTGAAGCAAAAGTGGAACGAATCCCACTTTTGGGAGCAAAGACTTCATTAAGGAGCTACCCAATTACCTATTCATTCATGTAGGCATATAGGGAGAGAGGGAGAGATAGAAAGAAATACAGCAAAGAATAGGGAGCTATTTATGAACTGCTGTTCCAATGTCTTTTAAGGAGCACATAATATTCTCAGATGAACAGTTTTATCAGTTCTTAAAACTCCCAAGTTCTGAGAGCAAAACCAGCTAAAATAGAAATTTCACTTAGAGGCAATTCAAAAATAATTTTAACTGATTAACATAGAGAGGATGATAAACTTCAGCGGTAGTGAGAAAAATCTACATTAGTAAGTTTTATCTATCAGTACCTATTAGTATACCTATTAGTAGAGATTCAATAGACTAAACACTGTCTAGTGCTAACAAGTGTTTGAAAAAAAGTGCCGTTTCTCGTGTTGGCTATAGCGTACATTGATTCAACTCTTCTATTTTAGACCTAGCTTAATTCCACTTCTAGCAATTTATGCTAAGGTATATCTGAACAAGTAAGTAAAGTCATATGTAAAACTACATACCTATATGAAAATAGACATGTTACAATTAAATTTATATTTACACACAAGTAATGATATCCTTTCATATTTTTATGTACAAAAAGCAAGTCACTAAATATCCTATAATGACACAATGTAACAAAAGATACAAATGATACACATTTTATAGTGCATGTCTATATATATATGTATAGGCAATACAAAAAAAGCAAATGTGGGGGGGGAGGCTATTTATAGGTCAAGGTAGACTTTAGGAGTTAATTCTTCTTTTTTTTAAATTGTATTTGTTCTTTTTTTTTCTTTACAGTAAGTATGCACTATATTCATAATCAGTAAAAAGCAAACCAATGTAAAAGCTGTTTTTATTTTAGAACAAAAGAATTCAGTACTTCTGGTTATGACCCTGAGGACTCAAAAAGGAAAGTAATGATCAAGGACAAATAAAAAGCTTTAGTTACATTCTCAAAACAAGTCCATTTGACTGTGACCATACCTCCCCCAACCGCACACACCAGTAAAGTTGTTATTCTATCCCACCAACACAACAATAGAGAACAAAATTTCAAAAAAAAAACAAAATCGAGTACACTGTTGCAGTTTTTTAGCATCAACAAGAAACTAGCAGCTGACTAAAAATGTAGTGAGCTGAAAGCTACCTATTTACATATAGAATTGAAGGGATATAAATCTGTTTTGCCATTTTGCCCAGGACATATAAGGTCTTAAACTTAAATTAAGGACTACTACAAGTTTTAAAATTCAATAGACAGTTAAGTAATAGATAACATAAATAAAAGTGATCTAGTCAATCACAGGCTTAAACAATGAAGGGTTTTTTTAAATAAATATTCTTTGAATGAATGAACCTCTATGAACTGTTCATCACTATAAAATGTTGAAATGCTCTCTGATGATGTTCTCCCATAATTTAAAAGCTAACAACTTTTTAGGTAAACATGGAAATCAATGAAGTGGTAAATGATATAAGCATTAGTAGTACTCTATAAAAAGTTAACTGTGAATGAAAAAAAATTATGAAAATGTTATCAATCATAAAGATCCCCAAGATTAAAACAAAAGTCCTCTAAATTTGATATGCCATTCTGAACCCCTTTGCTTTATAGTAAACCGTCTTTGAAAGCTTGTGCTTTTTATTTCTTATTGACTTTTACAAGTTTTAAGTCTTATACTGAATTACTCCTACAGGCACCTTTAAAAGAAGAGTAAATTTTACAATTTTGCACTAGAACAGAAAGTATAGGTTAGTCATAAGACCTCAGGGGATAATGTACTTCAATTATTTGATTCCTCATTCTTTTCTTCCTTATCTCCTCCCGTCTATATAGTTTCTACAAATCTTTTTCCACTAAGCCATATAAAAATCAATACTAGCTATCATTTATTTTTTAATCAAGTTTGTAAAAAAAAGATTTAGGAATGGACTTTTAACTAACTGACTCTAGCTGTGTTTGAATGTTAACTTCACCATTTCCAACTCTGTGACTTAGGTAAGTTACTTGACCTTATTATTCCTCAGTATTTTTAGTTGTAAAACAGCAATAACAAGGTCCTAGGACATGAATTTTTCTAACAAGTTAATATCTATAAAGCTCATATATATATACATCTGTAATGGCCATATAGCAATCAATGCTTGCTCTTATTATTATCAAAGGTACAGACTTTAAAACATATAAACAACAAATGATAGAAAGGACCGAGTATGATAGGCACTCTCACTGCAGATGTATCAATTCAGTGTTTTAGAGTAGTTTCGTTGCATGTATCGTAAGCCTTGACAATTACTTTGGACATATCAATTTTATAATTGGGATATCCTAAAATGTGGTAGGCAGAATAATGATTCCCCAAAGATATCCACACTTTAATCCCTGAAAACTGAAGATGTTACCTTACTAGGCAACAGGTACTTTGCAGACTATGAATCTGAAAAAGAGATTATCCTAGGTTATGCAAATAGACCAAAAGTAATTACAAAAAGAACAGAGGAAGGGTACAGTCAGAGAAGATGTGATGAGGAAAGCAAAGGTTATAAAGACTGGAAAATGCTGTATTTCTGGCATTTAAAGGTGGAGGAGGAGGTCATGGGCCAAGAAATGCAGGTGACCTCTACAAGTCGGAAAGGCCAGGAAATAGATTCTGCCAGAGAGCCTCCAGCAGGAACACAGCCCTGGAAACATCTTAATATAACACTTCTGACCTCCAGAACTGTAAGATAATAAATGTGTTTTGCTTTAAGTCATTAAGTTTATGGTAATTCCTTACAGCAGCAATAGGAAAGTAAAACAGAAGGCAGTAACAGAGATGTGGAGAAAAAAATGTATATAAGGGATAAATGCTATTATAGTTATAATGGTGAAAAGTTATAAGCAATCTAAATGTCTAAAAATAGTTGATTGCTTTGAATAAGCATAGAACTTCCATAAAATAAGGTGTCATACAACCATTAAAAACCAAATTTTCAAATCTATCTAATGGCTAGAAAAAATGTAAGATATTCTAAGTGGAAAAAAAAGAAAGCCCAATTTATTTTAATATTTAGTCATACTTGTAGATGAAAGATAGAAAAGATAAAATCTAAATCTTCAATAGTGCTTGTCCGTGCATGAGCATCATGTATGACTTTTATTTTTGTATTTCTTCTTTGTGCAGCATTAATAATTCCCAGCAGACAATAATCTCTGGTGGAAAACAGCATGACTGTCTTGTTAGTGCTGAATCCCCACCACAGACATTAAACTGACAGAGAAGCTACTCAATAATCATGTGTTCAGTGAATAAATGAAAAAGTTTTTAGTATGTCCCAATTTTTTAGCAATGCATTACAATACAGTTGAAAATAAAAAGAATGAAAAAATAATTAAATATTCACTTCACTAGTGACTGAAAAATTTAAATAATTTCACTTAGGAAATTATAGTTTTAAAGATTATATTGGCATATTTATGACCACACAATCACTATTGGATATAAACTGCTACATCTTTTTAAAAATTAACTTGACAATATCACCAATCTGTAAAAAGTCCATGCTCTGTAACATACTCACTCATGCAACAACTAGTTATAAGCATATACTATACAAGATGCACTACTCTAGGTATTAAGGATCCAATAGTGAACAAAATAAAGCAAACAAGCACTCACATAAACAATCCCCCATTTTCCAAGAGAATATTCAAAATCAATGATTATTTTCATTTTATAGATGATGGAAGAATATTGGTTGACATATACAAATCACTTCATATTATATAATCTATTTAGTTATACAAACGTTTTAAATAACATTAGCTAACTATGTTATTTAGAAATGCTTACTCCACTCGAATTTCATTGAGCAATTTTATTCTACTTACTCATTGCATATTTTAAGTCAGGAACTTTATCTCACTTTTTAAGTATCAAACAGTTTTCAAGAGCATATCAATTTCCCTGCAGTCAAAGTTACTTGAGATATAGCAATTGTTTGTTCCTATTTGATGAGGTCATTGGAGATTTTATGCCAACCGTAAATACCCATTAACTATGTGATCTCCCCTACTGTATTACATTGTAATTTCCTGAAGGTCTGTTTACAGTGCTATCTATAACACCTAAAATTTTAAGATCACCCCCTTAAAACTTATTTCTAAATCTTTAAATTCATCAGTATGATTGTTCATGTATTGTATTACTTTGCTGTTCAAAACAAAGTACAGTAATTGAGGAGTATGAAGATCCTTCATGACGATTAAAATATAAAGGCATACCTTCTTTTTGAATAACATTGGGGGAAGGGAATGAATATATCACATTAAAGAGTTTATGACAAATACATCTATATAAGAGCATATGTAAATTTTGGGTTGTGTTTTGTTTTAAATCATGGAATCACAGCCCTTTGATTTTACAATCATGGGAGAAATGCAAAAGACAATCCCTTCAGAGAAACAGACCTCTGAATTTTAAACATACTTCAAACACCAAAAATAGTAAAATGCCATAAAACCAACTAGAACATTGATAGACTCACATCTTTTCACTCAAGCCACAATCATCAAAATTAACTAAAAGAAATCTCAGTGGATGGAGAGCAAGGTAGAGATAAATGATCAGTCTTAAGTCTAAAACGAGGAAGAGCACTATTAAATACTCAAAGAATATAGCAAACAACAACTACAAAAGTAAATTGTGACCATGAAATGAAAATAAAATGCCTTCTCAGGAAGAGAAGAAATTACTCCGGTGGTAAACTATTATCACCTCTCAAGCATTTTTAGCATAAAATTTAAACAAGACAAAACTACTTATTTAGCAAAAAAAAGTAAATAAAACCTAGTATTTATTTGCTCTATTAAAGTTCAAAGTACTTCTAATATATAAAAATACATACATAATATATTGAGTGTCTTCAGATGAAAATTCACCTATAATTACAGAAAATGCCAAAGCCTCAGAAGGTCATGAATGTGCTAAAAGGTTCTGACATGTGTTTTTTAAATTAAACTTGATTCATTGAGCACTAAGCAATTATTAGATTAACTACTGAGTTTGAACAAAATCACTCACGACTGCTGAGGAACCACTATGATAAACTCTCGAATGCAAATTATTTTATTTTAGTTCAAAGCTTTTGCTAGTCTTGTAATTTAAAGTCGCAGAATGAAAAGAATTAGTAAATAAAAGCAAAGGCAGAGCATGTCCTTGTGGCTCAGACCACTGTGACACTGGCATGTTAATCATGTAAAGCCCAAGGACACAGGTTCAAGGTCATGACAAAAAACTAAAAAAGATGCTTCCTTCCTTCCTTCTCTTCCTCCCTTCCCTTCCGTTCTTAAAAAAAGAAATAAAAGTAACTACTGAATCAAGTAAATATGGCATTTATAGTGGGTTTTGTTGTTGTTGTTTTTAATTCCAATATGTACTCTGCTTATTTTCCAAAACAGATACAATTCTTGCCTTTAGGCAGTATGAGATCTGATTGGCAGTATTTCTGAAAAGCACATTTTAGGAACATTTCCAATAATCTCTCACAGGCAAAGCAAAAGGTCAGCAGAAATCCTAAGAAGTCTCTAGCTATTAAGAAACATCAAATTCTACATGTAACTTTCATTTCATATTACTTCATAATAATCATTCTGCAACTTTTTTTGTTCCACTCCTTACAACTTTTCATACTGAGGCAACATTGCTTGATGAGAATAAAAAATAAAAATTAAAACACTGTACCAGATTGTTAACATGAATTACATTCTACATTCAGTTAAAAACCAATTTATTCACAACAGACTTGATTTTTTAGGACAATATCAATGCTTTATCATGTGATACAGAATAATTTCTATTATAATTTTCACAATCATGCATACAGAAACTTCGTGATTCTAATTTTATCACAACACATACACATACATACAATTTGCCTCCTTTTTAACACTTATTAACCTCCTTCAAAACACTATCCACCAACAACACTTTTGGAAATGTTGATTTGGATCATATTCCCTCCCCCCAAAAAAATAAATAAAAAGACTTCCATGATCCAGACTTAACATCTAAGCTTACACTTACACAATATAATGGCATAATTCCAAACTATACATATTTCTGCTCATTTATTCATTTGCTCATTCAGCAAATATGTACAAGCAGTTCTAGTAGGGGTAGGAAGCAATAAATAAGCATACAATATACCTAACAAATTAAAGTATTAAAGGAAAGGACAAAACAAGTAAGCCAGCCAGTGTGGGAGAAGGGGCAGTCTCTATTTTATATAGGTTGGTTAAAGAACGTCTTGTTAGCAATCTTAAGCAAATGAGGAAGGAGGCCTGGCAGATATCTAGGAGAACTTTCTAGAGCAGAGAGAAGAGACGATAAGGGTCCAGAAATGGGAGAACATGTTTTTTAAAAGGAATAGCAAGGAGACCAATATTACAAACTGAATGCTTGTGTACCCCTCAAATCTGTATGTTGCAACTCTACCTCCCGAAGTGATGGTATTAGAGGTTAGTATTTGGAAGGTAATCAGGATTAGGATTAGATGAGGTCATGAAGGTGGCACTCTCAGAGTAGGATCAGTGCTACTATTAGAATCATGAAGGGGCTTCTGCTCCCCGCTCTCTACTCTGGTAATCAGGAATAAGACTATCACCAGATCGCAAACATTCCAACCTCTAGAAGTGTGAAAAACAATATCTGTTGGCAATATGTCACCCAGTATATAGTACTTTGGTATAGCAGCTCAAACTAAGACAATCAGTGAGACTAAAAAGGAGTGAGCAAGAGATGGCTGCAGGAGTTGTGGTCAGAGAGGGAAAGGGGTTGTGGGTCTTGATAAGGGCTTTGGCTCTTAACTAAGTGATATGAGAAACCTCCCAGAATTTTCAATCTGAGGAACTATCTATCTGACATATTTCTAAAAGATCATGCTGACCATCGTATTGAAAATAAAACAGACATACATGACAGCAAAAGCAAGGAGATCAGTATAAAGGCCCTTGCAATAATCTTTCGTCCATATATCCTAAAAACAACCCAAGGCAAAGCTTAGCTGCAAATGTTTTTCTGGGAGGTAAAACCCTCAAAACAGCAAGTGAGGGTAATGAGGCAGGAAGGGACAGAAAGCAAACAAAAACTGGTGATTCATTTAGCATTCACAATGCCTTGTGAGGAAATATTTCTAAGTCCATCTCACTGACAGGCACCTGGGCTGGGAAACTTTCAGTTCTTTGAAATATGCACACAGATAGTTAGTACATGTCAATCTCCCTAATTCCCCCAAGAATGGCTTTAATTTTATCAATCAGAGAAACATATGGATTAGATCAGAGCGAACTGGAGAGGAGGCCAGGGAAATTAATTTGAAGTGGATTCAGGTTAGAACTGTTTCCTAGTGGAGAAGGTAAATAAGTTTTGTAAGGAATTAAAAGGGCAAAATAAAAGTCCACTCCTTTCAATGCCATTCTCTTCTGCCTCTTCAGAATCATTCTATATCCTCTATTGTGGCTATAAATAATTACTTTTTTCACCAGTCTATTCCTGTGTAACTCAATTCTAGTCTGCAAGCACTTTGACATAAAACATTGAATAATCAGTTTCTTCTAAGCTTTGAGAATATGTAATAACTTCCTATGTTAAAATTCGTTATCATGGCTGCTATTTACTGAGCACTTACCACATTCCAAGCACTATTTACATGCTTTATTTTTATTAATTTATAATCTTTACAAGTCCCCTTTGAGACAGGTTCTATTATCACCCTGAATTTATGGAAGAAAAAAAACTGAGACACAAAGTTTAATTTTTGTCTAAGGTCACATAACTAGGAAGCACCAAGGCCTTCAGCAACAGAACTGTGCCCTTAACTAGGAGACAAAACAGTCTCTTCCTGAAACTATGCTGCATAAACACTGCCCACTGTTATTATCTCAGTGTAAAGTAACAAAGTTTTAAGAATAAGCTGCCACAGAAATAAACCATCATGTATCAAATCTGGCGTACTATCAAGTGATTGTCAGAGACAGTAAAAGCACCAAACTTTAAAAGAATGATAGAATTTACAAAATAGAAAATTCAACTGAAAGATTCCTAAAAACATATCAAAGGAAACGTAAAATGTGGCATGTGTGTATGTGTTCCCACACTGATGTTTCCACTAAGTGAGTCGTTTCCTTTCATTGTAAACTCTTCCCCCACCCTATTCGTGACTTCTCTAAAAAGCTAATTTGGGAAGAATTAACTGGGCTTACTTTCTCAGCTCTACCAGTCCTCCTCTTGGGAATAAGCTACCTGCAGGGAACATGTGTTCTGCTTGCCTCTCCAGCTGTGCTTTCCTAATTGTGTGGATGAATGTCAGCTGGCCAATTTGGCCCTCTTACCAACTTGCATCCTTCAAGTCTTTATTGGTAATGAAAATGAGACAGATTTTGAGTTCCTATTTGCTTACTCTTGTTTTAGTTCTTGTATTGTTCAGAAAAAAAGGGGTAATAATTATTTAGCCCTCTAAAGACCCCAATAAACAAGTCCTAATATAAATTAAATTGATCATGTATTCATTAGCACAGGGGAAGTAAATTAACCTGTGGAAAACAGTAATAACCTGCAGTAAAAGTTAAGCATTCACTTTTCATTACATAAAAGACAGGTAATTTTATCACCCAATGGAAAGCTAGGATTCTCCTTTATTGAACACATAAAATTCATTCCACATACTACTTCTTTGTATTTCAAGTTGGAAGAAAATAATCAACTAACTTCCATAGATACCTGAGAACAATCATATTTTTAATGAGACAAGTTTTTAACCTTGCCTCACTTTAAATCTGTCAACAAGTCACATAAGAGTAACTGTGGGAAAATAAATGAACAATGGAAGATCAAAACAAGGGTGGAGAAAATGTGTTATCAGAGGAAAGTCAAAATCCCAAATACTAGACCTCGAAACAAAAGATGAGAGCAGTGAGGTAGGGAGGCAGCAGGAAGGCTATTTGCGATCCCAGTCAGCCAAGGAAGACTACCTATAAACTAAGCAGTGAAAAATGAAATGTAGCTGCAATGGAAAAGTCTGGGGTGGGTGAAAACAAAAATCAGAATGCAGCAAAATTTGGAGGGTTTGAGCAACACAGAAAAAGGAGCCCAGTGAGCACAGAAAAGAGATACAGGAAGAAAGGTGCAGATAAAGCTAAAGAGGCAGACAGAAGCCAATCTCACAGGCTTAACAGATGCGACTGATTCTAACCTCAAAGAGAATCCATTTAAGCAGGAAAGTGAAAATATACTATTCACTGTGTAAACACCAAAAAAATATTCTGCTTGCTATGTAGAGGAAAAGATGGAGTAGGAAAGCAGAATAGAAGCAGAGGAACTGCTGGGAAACTTAATAATTTAAGTTAAAAGTTGATAAAACTTAGATTCAGTATATTCAGCAATGGCAATAGATATTTGTGCACAACTTCAGGTTGTATCAGCTAACTGAAAAAGATTTAAGTACTTTATTAACAAAAAAATGCAAATTAAAAGTATGCAATATCCTGTTTCAAACTAGCAAAGATTAAAAATGGATCATACTAATTCTTTTTACTATATAATCAAGGTACTCATAAACCTCTGAACAGCAATTTGCTGTATCATTTATTCGAAGCCTTTTAAAAATTCTCATAGTTTTGACTTGGTAAATATAAATAGCACATTGTAAGTCTTTTACTGTTAAATGAATTAATTTTACTTTTAGAAAACAGCAGATTAAGATTTGTGCTCATGGATGTCACTGCAGCACACTTAAATTTGCAAAACTTGAGTAATCTAAATTCCAGCAATTAAGGAGTGGCTGAATAATAGCTTATGATAAACAGAAGGTATTAACCTTTAAAACCATGCCCATTAAGAGGTTTCAAGCTATGAGAAAAAAAATTGTTGAACTTACACAAGTTTAAAAGTTAACAAAGAGAGCAAATAGTACTAAAGTTATGTTTTGTTATGCTGGAAAGTTTTTACATTAGAACTCAACACAGCCAATAAATAACTGGTAACTCATAAAAATGCAATAATCACTGCACTAATCAAGAAGCAAAACTTAATACTTTCGCTCAGAAAACTTACATGGGCAACTCACTGCAGGTTGTCTATTTTACCTCTTAGTTTCTTTTTACCCTGGGTACTAAAAAGGGAAGCAGGAAGTTTCAGTTGTGTGGTTGTCTTAGCAATTTAATAAACACGCAGGTTCCTAGTCTCTGTCATTCTCTATCTCTAGTACCTAGATATTACCTGGCACAGAATAAGTACTCACTAATTTTCCCCCCCCAAAGGTAAGGTACAGGTAGGAATGAAGACTAGTAGACAAGCAGAAAGCGAGATGAGAAAGACGCACTTTTATTGTCTTCAGTAGTTCATCATTGGTTGTTTCCCTGGCCCTGGGGACCTTGGGATGTATGTGGACAGTGCCTGGCTTAAACTATGTCACCAGGGCACGACTCAATAAACATTTTTGAGGTATTACTAAAAATAAACTTTTCAGTTCTAACTAAACATCAAAAACAACTCAAAACCGCAAAATGGAAAAGTAACATATCTTGAGTGGCTACAGTGTACCAGGCCCCTTACCTGCCCTATCGTCAATCCTCATAATCTGAAAAAAATTACTTTTCACATTTTAAAACCAGAAAACAGGTTCAGAACTGTTGGGGAACTAACCCAAGGTCACGTAGCACGTTTGAACTCATTTCCTGTCGCCGAAGTAAATACCTTCTCTACATTGTGATCTTTTTGAAGATCCAGCCCAGCCCAGCGACCTCCACTCCCACACTGTGACCTTCTCCCGGGTCAGGGGCCCAATTGGCAGGACTTCTGGTGACAATCCTAGAATTTCGAACTAGCACTAAGGAGGGGGCTCGCCCCACCCCCGTCATCCACATCACTTCAGTAAGATTTAACAGCCTGGCCTAGAGGATCAGGACTCTCAGACAGTCCTAGAAGGAGCTGGGTGGGCGCTGAGAACGCGGCTCGCGGTGGGAGGAGGGAGTCTCCGCCCCTAGCGGCGGTTTCCAAGACAACGGAGCGCCCCCGTCCTCCCCGCCCCCCAGTCTCCGCCCACAGCGTCTCCCCGCCCCGCTCCGCCCTGCCGGGGCGCGGGTGGTTAAACCCGCGCTTTCAAGGGAATAAGAAGTGAGGCCAGTTCTGTCATCTCACCTCTCAGGGCCTGGTGCATGCCCCCAATGCCGCTATACAGCTCCAGGACCCGCAGGGGCTCCATTCCCGCGCTGCCACCGCCGCCTCAGAGCTAGGCCTGCCGGTCCCTTTGTTTCCCCCGCCTTCTCGCCGCGTTGCTACCTCACCTCTGGTTCCGCGGATTTTCAGTTCCCCCCTTTCTTACCACTCGACTCGAGGCCTCGCTGACCGTAGCTAGGTCTTGGGGCTGGCAGAGGTCAGCAGAGGGACAAAGGACCGGAGACAATAAAACTCCCCGAGTGAATACAACCGCTCCACGCCCTCCTTTACATGCCATCTTGCTTCTTGCGTTTGGGGGCCTTGGAAGGAATAAAAGAATTCTAAGCTCAGTAGAAATCCACCTTTGCCCTGAAGTTATTTAATACAGGTTAGAATACAAAATGGTGGTGGTGAATTTAATGTATTACATACAGGTGTTGTTATATGATGCACACCTAAGTCTATATAATACAATGTTTCTTCAATAAAATTAATTTTTAAAAAAATACAGAAAACATCTTTTAAGCACGTTGCTTTTCCATCCCTTGGAAGCCTGAGTGTTCAGCCTTACTTTCATTGGCCTTGAAACTTACCGACTGCCTGTTCTTGTGCCTGGCCTGGCAATAAGGAGATAAAGCAGTCTCTTCCCCAGAGAGGGTCTCAGTCACCAATATGAAAAACAGCACCGGTGTGGCTGATGGATGCATGCAAATGCAGAGCAGCCATTGTTAAGTACATTTGCGCTTGCAAAATACCCCCACAATAGCATCTGCTGTAATACAATGTAGGACTATTTATAGCCAGCCAAGGGCTTAGGGCCTTACTTCTCTAAAATGGTCCAGAAGTCAAATTGCTAGAAACTAAATTGCAAACTAAGAATAAAATGACTATCTGCAGAAGAGGAAATGTTATTGTAAAGTGTCCTGTTGTGCCCAATACCACCACATGTTAACCATTGTAAGGAAAAGTAAGAAGTACCACTCCTAACAAGTTAATAACTGATTTGTCAGAAGCACACTTGTGCTAATGTAACGATGTTAACAAATAGAAGTCTGACTACTGTATCTGAATTATTGAACTGATGATCCATTTCAATATATCCTATGAAATGATTAAGCTGTGAATATGTATTGGCCTTTAAATGTTTTGTTTTTATTAATTACTTATCTCAGATAAGGATTGTGTCATAGAAAGACAACCAGAGAATTGAGCTGTAGCCCTGCCCTTCTTATTAACTGGTTGTGTGACTTTGGATTCAGTCTGGTTTCCTTCTCTGTAAAATAAAGAAGGAAGAAGAGGAAATGATAACTGAGGGTCCTGCAGCTCTAGAGATTGAATTAGTGTTTGAAAAACTGAGCCCTAATTTGGTCTTCTGTTATCTCCTCAAATTGAAATGATCTAGAAAGAACACATTTTTTTAAATCTACTTTAAGCAAATGTTCTCTTAAAACAAAAAAACAAAGAAATATACACACTGACATGATTATATATAACGCAAAATTTAATTATCTTAACTCAAATATTTGTCATATAGCTGTACAATAAAAATACCTGTTCCTGTTATAAAGGGGCCTATATAGTCTCAATTCTCTATGGAGAGTCAATAACTAATAAATAAATCTGCAATCTGTTTAGCATTAGTATCATAAATCAAAATAAATATAACCAAGGACCTTATCCTGTAGGGGAAGAGACAAAGCAGAAGTAAATGCAGTGATTTATAAAAAATATCAGCCTCCAGGAAGGCAGGTAGAACCCTATTCCCACACAGTCATATAGAAGCATATCAGAAATATTAAGGGGCACAATACAACATTAAAAAGTTATGTTAAAATAATAATAGCATGTTCTCAATTATATTTTGCCCATCGCATAACCTGAAACCTAATGATACTTTATTTTTCCACTCTCTCCTATCTTTTCTCTAATGATTAATATCTAACAAAATTAAGCAAAGTATGCCAAATGCTTAAAATACTTGCAGCAATCATCTCTGAGTTTCCTTATTTGATTTGCCAGTGCTTGTCTACCCTGCTTATGTCAATCAGAGTAATGAATAAATTGCATTCCAGTTTTTCAAAGAAAAAGAATGGTCTTTATGAATTGCATGGAACATAAAAAAGTAGTCATGTGGAAATAAATTGACAATTAGTATCCTCAAGATAGAAAATTTTATTTAGAAGAAATTTGAATTGGAAAAACCCAGAGAATTCGTCTATTACTTGTGACCTCCTACTTCTTGGAGAATGATCTTTACTATTTCCCTCATCTGCCTAGTTTAGGCCTTGACTGGAGAGTATCTCCTGAGGGACATAGCATACTTCAACAGGTATCTGATAGAAAAACCCTTCCTTATAGTCACCTAAGATCCAGACCCTTTTGGATTTGCCCTGTAAACTGGTTTTGAATATTTCCTCTTCTATAACAAATGGTGTTGTGGGTAAGATTGCAAGCCAAAGAGCCCAAGAATGGAAATAGGAATCATAGATCTGTTGCTGCCAACAGATCTTGGGAAAATCAAAAAGCCCTTTGATCCCTAGTGCACATCTAATATAAAAAAAAAAAAAAAGAAGACTATGTTTACTCTGAGGATTAGATGAGAATGTAAAGCACTTAGCCCAGCCCCAAGCACAACAGAAACACATACTTAATAGCATATATGCAATGATATTGTTCAAGTGATGCATTCTCACTCCAACTGTATCATACAGCAGGACTCTGACCCCAGGCAATGATCACACTCCACTTTGGCAATGCCAGGTTTAGGAGTCATAATGAGCTCTGGGCCCCCAGACCAGGTCAGTTTGGAATATTGTAGCATAGTCAAGTCACAGACATCTAAGCACTCCAGGGGATTGTATGGGAAGCATTCAGTAGTAGTCCATCTCGACGGTGTTTGGAGAAAAGACTAGAAGTCTGCAAGCCATAAGTATGACTGAGGGGGTTGCTGAGCACAGACTCTCTGGAAGTCAGAAGACAGCAGCACAGTGTAAGAGAAACCTAAATCTATGCTCCCAGGAGCAACAGGATAGCTGTGGAAAATGAGTTTAGACGTGTGGCCGTCTTCGGGGAAAATCATTCAAGTGACCTTAGCCAGGATCCATGAGTTGGTAAGACCTGTGATGATGATGAAAGGAAACGTATTGATGCCATCCAATTATTTACTCGCTCTTAAATGCCAGGCACTGAAGAAATGCTTAATTAAAAACCTGAAACTCTGTAATTTACTTCTGACAAAAGTGTCAAAATAAAAAATTAACACCTTCTATTCCCTAAGCCTAAGACTATTTTACCAATCACGTTTATTCTCTAGATTTATACAGTCCAATAGGGTAACCACTATCGGTAACCAGCCTATAGTTATTCAAGTTTAAATTTCCTTAATTAACATTAAAAACTAGCTCATCAGTCACACAGCCCATGTCTATTATTCAATAGCTACATAAGGCTGGTGGCCACAGAATTGCTCGACAGCTATTAAGATACTAGTTCTACCATTACAGAAAGTTCTATTATACAGTTGCTTACGTATGATGATCTCTTGAAGTTTTAATCCTTATGGGTAGTTCATCAATAAATGAACACTGGAAATGTACAGCAGTTGCTTATACAGAACACTCATAAATGTTCTCCAAACATAAAGTAAAAGGAATTCATAAAAAAGTAAACTTGTAATCAAGCATGTCTCTTCTTTCTCCTTTGTCGAGTCACCTTATTCACAGAATAATAAGAATAGAAACAAAAATAGAAAAGGGAAAGAAACAGAAAACAGCAGCTCTTTTCTCTCAACAACATAGACTTCTAATGAAAAAGACAGAAAATGATGACTTCATGATATCTTGAAGGAGTACTACCGCTCTTTGAAGTATGTTCTAGTGATTTCTGATTGTGAATGCTATCTTAAGCTACCTCAGAAGAATACAAAGAATAAATGTTTTAAAAATTAGAATCAAGAGGAAATTTATAGACTTTCTGCAGAAAAACGCAGAAACCATGCAGTTTGCATTATAGCTTGCCATTTCAAAGTAGTCATAGATTTTGACATAGGCTTTTCTCTGTGGTTATTTCTGAAATTTCTCACTTAAAATGTTTGATAACCCAATCTTGAAAATTATATTTTAGTTAAAGATAATGAGAGTCTCTATCTTTAAAACTGATTTTCTAAATTAGAGCTGGAAGGAAATTAAGGATTATATTCTAGTTTTTTCAAGTATTTTTAGACATAAAATCTTTTGTTCAAACAAAATCTCATCTAAAATCAGGGGCAGAGAGAGAGAGAAGTAGAGTGAGCACATGCATGCATGCATACATACATGCTTACATACATACATACACACATACATGCATGCCTACATACACACACACATTCTGGGGCCCAGACCGATATCATATCATCTCTCCTCCCCCATCAACCCAACACCTGCCTCTAAGTAACTATGTGGGACATGGATTGTAAACCACTGATTTTGTCCGATCTCAGTTTAAGATATGAAGACTCAGAGTTCAAAAAGACTTAGGTAACTCGCCAGACCCACAACTTTGGTACAAACAAGGAATTCCAATTTGGGCTTCCTCCATTCTGTCTGGGACCAGTACACTGTAACAACACAAAAAAAGAGCAGACCTAGCTGTCCCAGGTCTCCTGAACCCCTATACTTGGAGACACAGCCAGGTGAGTCCTTGTTGCCAAAGTATATTTCCTGAGAACAGGTTGGCCCGACAAGGAAGGCAATGTTTGAGATGCATGAAACTAACCTCAATTCATATGGCAATGTATGTTATTTAAAGTAAGACAAAAAGATTAATTTTGCTGAACCAAAAAGGAACAATCTCAAAAATCTGACTAATTGTAATATTATAATAGAGTCTCTGCTCCATAACTCTTGCAAAGATAGCTTATACAGTGCTGTATAATCTCTAGAACAGATAAATTAATATGAATCCTGCCTCTAATACTCACTTTCTACATGTATAAGAGTAACATTTGAGGCAGCTGTCTGTATTCCATTATTAATCCTCTCTCTCTCTCTCTCTCTCTCTCTCTCTCTCTCTCTCTCTCTCTCTCTCTCTCTCTCTCTCTCTCTCTCATACACACACACACACACACACACACACACACACACACACTAATTATATAAAACAGATCCTCCAATAGCGTGGTTTCATTATAACACTGATGAGGAAAAAAATTTAATTCCCATACAGGGCCCCTGTGCACGTGAAGTTGGCGGTTCTCCCACATCTGCGTGAGTTTTCTCCTGTACCCCAATTTCCTCTCACATCTCAGATGTGTGCACATTAGACCCATTGGCATGTCTCAGCATCCCAGTTGGAGTGCGTGAATGCTTGTGGTATGTGTCTTGCAATGGAAGAGCATCTGTCCAGCACTGGGTCTCGCCGTGTGTCCTGAGCTGCTGGGACAGGCTCTGATCACCAGAGAGCCTGAACTGGAATAAGCGGGTTGGGAAGCGATTGAATGCATAAAGGAATCCATGAATGAGTGAATACAAATGATTGTTTAATATTAAATGTGTTTTTATTTAGAAGTTTAGTAATATATTTTTGACCAGAAATATACTGTAGAAATCTAACTCTTGTCGCTATCAATACCCTATGGTAAAACTGGTGTAAGTCATTTTACTTAAGGTCAAAGTTTCCAAGACCTATCAACATTAAATGAGAACTTACCATAAAGATAAATCAGTAGTGTGCCTGTAACAATAAACACTGGTTTCCTTACTGTCTGAATGTGGTGTAGCCCAATCTTTTCTAACAATTACTTATAATTATTTTTCTAGGATGTTTTCAAAAAGGGGTATATTACCAAGAGATTAATTTATGTAACATCCAACAAGATGTTTTTCCTTATTGTTTTCTAATAAGCCTTCATTCTTTTCAAGAGGGAAAACAAGACCCATGTTGGGAACAGAGGAACAGAGGAGACGAACATGTAATGCCTTCAAGAGCTGTGAAGGTGTGACATATTTATGAAAAGCTTTATTTCTTTTCTCTAGTAATTCACCTGAGGATTCAAAACTGTTCAAGTAACTACATCACACAAGCCAGATTCAGCAGTGTCAGGAAAAGGGAAAAACACATGCACACATACATACACCACACACACAAAAACCACACACACACACACCACATACATATACATACACACTCCATAAAAGCCCTTATTCTTATAGTTATTTATTTTTCTGACACTGACAAAAATTTGGAGAAAAATCTTACATAATGATTTTTCATTTTACCCTTGTAAGGTGCTAGTTCAGATGGACAACAATGCCATTTAGAATTGTTCTCATATGATTCAACAGTAACAAAAATAGCTGAAATGTAATAGTGGCCCCATAGTAGTACTGCCTTTTCAATGTTCACTACATAAGAAAACACATATCTCGGTGTTTAAATTGTTAAAAATGTACCTAATCAGTTTTCCAAATCTCTTAATGTGATCGTAATGCACCATAAGTACATTTCCCCCACATTTTCTATTCATACTTGGAATGCACCAGATTCACCCTTATTTTACAGAGTTAAACTTATTCCTGCAGGTCTAGACTATGACTACTTCATGCCCATCTAAGGTAATTGCTGCTGAGTTAAAATATAGTACAAGTCCCAGAGGAATTTGTTCTGTTTAGTAATTCAGAGAATTCAAAATGACTGAAATCCACTATATTTTAGCTGATGGCAAAAGAATGTTTCAATAATAGGATGACATAAATAATAAATGATAATATATACCAATGTGACACT
Source organism: Solenodon paradoxus (assembly GCA_004363575.1). Taxonomy (NCBI): domain Eukaryota; kingdom Metazoa; phylum Chordata; class Mammalia; order Eulipotyphla; family Solenodontidae; genus Solenodon; species Solenodon paradoxus. Next base: position 201,942 of record RJWH01002020.1, on the reverse strand, counting down.
CAAATAAATGTACAGATGTTTCAAACACTTATTAATCCATTTTAGACTTGCTGATTTTTTATTGATTTTTTTTCTGATTTTAAGTATACCTTTTTATTTGTTATTTATATTTCTTTTTAATTGAAGTAACACTGGTTTATAACATTATATGGATTTTAGGTTTAGAGCACTGTAAAGCAACATCTCTAATATTCAATTTTTATAAAAATAAAAAGGAGAGAGGAATGTGATTTGCTCAATGTCACATAATACACTCTTCCCCAGGTGACCAGATTTATTTACAAATCACAGAATAACATTTTTAAAAGGAGAGAAATTAGAAATGGCACCAGGTGTTTTATTTTGTTATTTTTAACATCTGAAAAATATTATATTATAAATGCATAATAAGAATTGTGATAAATTTTGAGGTAAAAATCACATTAAGAGTTAAAAATAATTCTGGTTGGGAAAGCATGTCAGGAATCTGCATGCCATGTCTTTTTTCATCCTCTCATTTTAGGACTATAAATCCAAGGACCGGGTGGGAAAAGAACGCATCAGAGAACAGTATATCCACATCCTTGAAAGATTCACAGTCTTAAAATCCAAAAGCTTAGGATTGTAGTTTTAATCATATTGCTTACTCCTTATAGAAATGAGACACAATTATTTGGAAAACAAATTCCTGATTATCACCAAAAATGAAAAAGCCCAATATACATCAGAGCATACATCAGAAATTCCCAGAATATATTGGAAGCCCCAGAGAGCCTCTCCTCTGATAATTCTCTGTTTTACTACTAATAAATATGCCCACTACAAATAATTTGGAAAATAAGAAAATATGTTTAACAGAATTTTTTGAAAAACACAAAAATACTGGCTAACATTTTGATGTTTCTCCAAGAATTACAAAATCATAATCGAATTGCTTTTTATTTTATACCCTGAATTTTTTACCTAACATTGTATCACAATTAGTTCCACATGTCATTAGCTATATCAAAGAGATGTATTTTTCCAAGTGTTATCTTTGTTTTTTCCTGAATTTTAGAAAAAAATTACTGCTAATTTTGAGGGGGTAAAGCAAATCAAAAAAACATTAAAAAATGTATCTATATACATTCTTCTAAAAAATCATGATTCCATTCTTAGCCCTAAGAAATATCTACTTTTAACACTTTACTAATTATCTTTCCTACCTTGCTTCTGTAGTATATAATGATTTTTTAATTCTCTTAGTATTAAATTTTTAAGAAACATGCATTTTTCACTACATGAATATTGTAATAAAACTCCTAGAATATTAATATTCAAATACTTTCTTACATTTTCACCAGATAGAGTCTAAAAATGAGGTTGCTGGGTGGAAGACTTAAAAACATTACATTAATTTTTGTTAAGTTCTTGATGCTTATGATCAAAATTCACATCCCAAAAAGGCTATCGAACCCAAATTCCTTCCAGCTGTAGCTCAGAAGTCTCATCTGCTAGATTCTCAAGCTCAAGCTCCACTATCTTTAACCTTTATCAATATTACAGGCCAAAAATTGGTTTGTTTGCTTCTGTTTCCCTTTTTTTAATTAACATCAAGTATGAATTATTATTTGCATATTATTCATCTATGAATTTTTTCTTTTGTAATTTGTGACATTTTTCCTTTTTCTACTAGGATACTATGTATTTTTATTGAATTATCACAATGTTTTTTATTGTTTGTTTTAAAACCAACCACCATGTATGTTATAAAAAACACCTAGTGCATCATTAATTTGGATTGTAATCTTTTATGACACAAAAGTATTTCCTTTTCTGTAGTCAAATATGTATGCTTTTCCTTTCTAACTTAAACCGTGTCTTTTTAATCTTAGGAAATCTTAGGAGATCCAATTAAACTTTAGTAGTTTCTTTTGCTTGAAAAAATAAACTAAAGGCACCCATATTGTTCTTCTCTTCCCTATGTTTCAGTTTAAAATGTATTTTGATATAGTCTGTAAGGTGAAAATTTAAACCCAGATTTTCTTTAAGTCCTGATTTTTCCCTTCCATGTTGGTTTGTAAGCATTTTTTTTACTCACTAGATTTTAATTCAGTATGATTTGCATACATGGGGGCTTTTAGCTTCTTTTGTTCTGTCTGCTGTTTCTACTGGAAAACCACACTTTTCATTACTGATTTTTTTTTTTCTATTGCTTCTTTCTCTCCATTACTATATGATTCTCAGGATAATCACACCTCAGTTAACGTGTTTTCATACCACATGCACCACCAGAGTTCTAGTGCTAGTCCTCTCTGTCATTTCACTTGCTCAACCCCTAGTTCCCTTCCTTCTCCCCACCCTTCCCTTCTCCCTCCCGCAGTCTGGCATCCTATAAGTTTTGTCATCCTCTAAGTTTTGTTGTGTTTTGTTAGTTCTTTCATTTTATTTCTTCATATTTCACATATGAATGAAACCACCCGGTATTTTTCTCTTTCTTTCTGGTTTATGTCACTCAGCACGATCACCTCTAATTCCATCCCCAGGTTGCAGGGTGGTTGCTATAAAAGACACCATTTCACCTTTTCAAACGTGTTTTCATACCTAGTAGGAAACTCCACAATCCCTCTTGTCTGCAAACATTTCTTACCTGTTCCTTCCTGTTCTAAGCTTGTTTTGAGCTTGTTTCAAGTTTGGTACCAGTTACCCTCCAAGTGCCTTTAAGTGAAGAAGAGTCTAAGAGCTCAAAACTCTGTCAAAAGGGGAACAAACTGGATTTTTCTACACAATTAGCTTTAGGCAGTGCCATCCCAGGGGCAGTTTAGACTCCCTCAGTTTCAGAGGTGGACTTTGTCTACACATAACCTCACTTTGATGTCTCCAATCTGATGAAACCTTTTAAACCTTGCTTGACCTAATGTCATGCTCATTATTTGTGCTTTTTCACTCCTACCAGTCCACTATCTTTTCACCAACTTTGCTGTACCATGTGATGTGTACAGCATGAACTGCTCCTTAAATCACAGTGTTGCACAAAATTCAGAAGACTCCCATTTCTTTTTTTCTTGTTTTTTTATTCACTTTTTACTTTTGCTCCAATATCCTTACATTGGATCAAAGCTGATAGGGTCAGATCATTGTTCCAGGTATCATCATCTTTTTTGAGTACATCACCCACTATCTGGAAAGAAAAGGAGAAGAGAGGAGTGAAGGGAAGACACAATAAGAAAGAGGAAAGAAACAAACGCTAGGGTGGAAGTTACTTGACCTCACTCAGATTGTCCCCATATACCTACTTTAAAAGTAATATAATAGAAAATATTTCAGATTTAAAATCTTTCATTTCCCATAATGAGGAGCCAAAAGACAAACCTGGTTCCATTTCTTGATGTGAGTTTGTGCCCATGTTTTATTATTGTCATTATTTATTTGAAATTCTAGGCAATTTTTGTACTAAAGTCTCATTACTTCAGAAGTCCCTGGAGTGCACAGATGCATAAAGAGGCATTGAGTCATTATTTCGTGTTTTACTACCCTACATCCTCCACACCAATCAAGCATACTTTTAAAACATAACCACATGGAGATCAAGAATTATAGAGAAATATGTCTAATATACACATTTTCCAAAAACCCAGTGAGTTTCAGTAAGTCTGTATAATTTTCACAATAGTCTCTGGGATCTGCAAAAACAAACACTAAAAAGGAGACTTATATCAGATTCCACATTCAAGTCCATATTCACAGGTACTTGGATCCTACCCCAACTATTACAAGGCTATCACAGATATTTTTGGTATGAGTTATGTGTCTGTGTGCACGTGTTTATGAATGAGATTTTAAAAGTTATGCCTAAATGCAAAATATAATAGCAATTTTAACACGGTATATATTTTTAATTCAGCTCAAGAATTGATAATCATCTTTAAACTGAGAAAAAGTAGCTGGGGTTTTTGTTTTGGTTTTCGCTTCATCAGAACATCACTCCAAAATATATCTCAGCTCCCCAAACAATAACATAATTCAGTCTGAAGACTGATCATATAACTCAGGCATAATGCAAGTCAATTCCTTTTCTAGAAAAAGTACCTCTAAGGAAAAGTGAAATATGAACAATCTACACAAAAAGCTCGCTAGCATTTCAAGCTTTGCTGTGTGATTATAGAGTGGGTACCCATGAAAGTACCAGTCACAGCACCAGCATGTACAAACCCTCTTTTCTTTGGCCATGCCAGTTCCTTTAGAGGTGATGTCAGAGCACCCCCAAAGTGATGTTCTCCCATTTTAAACCTTTAGTAGGAATTAAAAGTGCAAGTTTTGACTGAAGTGCCAAACCTTAGACACCACATTCCAAAGACCATCTAAGGTAAAATTTTCAAAGAAAAGTTTCAAGAAATAGCTACTTAATTCTTACAACCGTTTTCTCATTTCCGAGGTAAAAATAGTTGGCAATTTTTGAAGTTGAAGGTTTTGGGAGAAAGTTGTCAGCACTCTGTGAACTGACCCCAGAAGACATAATAGGGCTATTTGCTCCTCACCCAGAGCAGAAACCAAAAAGCCTCAAAGGACCACCCAGGGAGTTGCAAATTGTATCCTCATTACCCTCCTAGTTTTCAAAAGAAAAGTATTTCCCTTGGACCAGATGTGAGTCCTGCAAGAGAGAGTTAGCCCTCTAAGACCTTGTTCAAGGATCTTGGGTAGGAAAAAGTTACTATAACAAAAAGAGCAAAGAGAGTACTTCTGAATGTCTCCTAGGGACTGCGGCAGCTGAAATTAAATGCACTTTTTGCTTGTCAAGGAAGCTTTGGGGAAGATGTCCAAATGATAAGGTACTCCAGAGAAGAACCTACTAGCAAAAGGGTCAGTTTAAAATACAAACCAAATTGAGTATAAATGCTCTATCGCCAACAGTACTTCTCTCCCTCAGATCTTCTCTGTGAGCTCAAACCATGGAACAGCAAAGAATCTTAGTTGGCAATGGGAAGGTGGAGAAGCCTCTTGGTAAAGAGAAAGAAATCCACTATTGCCATTCCCTAGGGCTCCTTGCCTCTAGCACACTCAGGTTGAGAGAGAGAGGGGGAGACATTTAACTTTAAAACAAGATTCTAATGTTGATTCTTATGCAGACATGGACATTATAAATTCCTGCAATGCATGTATTCATTACAAGTAATCAGAAAATTGTTCCATTTCAAGAAGCAAGATCGAAGTTACGGGAACTACTTGTATTTCACTTAAGAAAATATCCGAGCATTTTATTAGCTGACCCTTGTCTAGTCTTTCCTGCCCTTGACTTTCAGATCTATGTCCTTTGTCCTCCTCTTTATGCTATCATTTAATAACAGCAACAACCTACATTATTGAATGAGTGTCCACTCTGTGTCAGGCACTCTACTCTGTGTTGTATATACCTTTTCTTATTATCATTTCAATTTTAGGTATAAGGAAATTGAGGTTTCTCTATGGTTGCACTGTGGATAAGTAGAGGATCTGGGATTTTACCCAGGTAACCTGACATCCGTCATCTCTCCCCCCACAAGAATGAATGAATGTAGTTTCTCTCCATTCAAGAGATAAAAATATCAGCCTTGCTTTCTTTAATAAAACATAGGTGGATATCAGCCCCAGACTTTTGTGAGGTGATGAAGGCATTCCACTAAAGGAGAACTAGTTGAAAAGTAAACACAGCTATTTTTTGCAGTCATAAAATATGCTGATATACACACATATTCCAAACTCCAGGATGATGTTCTCCTGTCAGCAATCATTAGCATTCCTCAATCCAGACATAAATAATAACAATCTCTGAAATTTATGACTGACTGAATTCTCATTTTTATATTTTGTCAATTTTTTTCACAACAATTCTGAGAGTAGGAATCATTGGTACAATTTTTTGATGAGGAAACCAAGATTAAAAACTTTAAAACATTGTGATTTATTTAACATCAATAGTGAATGCATGACTAAGCCAGGACTAAAAGGGATACACAGCAAAGAAAAAGTAAAATGTTGGCCCATTTTTATCAAATTCTAAACCACTCTTTACCATCAGTATCTATATGAATCATTCTTCCTCCTTAAACTTCATAGTGCCCAGTAACCAAAACACCACACAAAATTCTTCTCACACATACTGAACCCTCACTTTACTTCTAATGAGAACACATAGCAAATAATAATGCATATGGTTTTCAGCTGTAGAAACTGGAGTCTCAAGAGATAAGCAAATTGGCTAAGTCGGTGGAATACAAGAATATTATAAAAGTTTTTAAACCTACATTGAATATATGTCCTAATATGGAAAGGCATGCCTTTTCCCTCTAGAGAGGTTATGCTAGAATTTTAGAGTTATGCTCATTTATTTCATAGTAACCTGATCATTCAGAGACAACTCCCCTACCCCCAAGAAAGCAAAGGTTTGGACTAGCAATTAACCCTACAAATTAAATCCCAGGCTTTTTAGTTATGTTTTCTGTTTTGAATTGCAAAAGTTAAAAGTATCTTTTTCCTTTCTAGTCTTCATTTCTTCATAAGCAGTCATACACGTCTCTAATCTCCAACCAAAATATTGTCATACTCTACATAACCACACACACCAACAATTTACTAGACAAGAGGTTCTCAGATGTTAGTGGTCCTCAGTACTCTTGTGAAAACACAGATTCATGCCCTCGCCCCCCAGAGGTTCTGATTCTGGGCTGGGGACTTGATAGTTAGCATTTCTAACAAATTTCCAGGAGATGCTGCTATAGCTGGTCTGGGTACCATACTTGCAAACAAATCATCAGATTAGGACATCTCCCATATATTCCCTTAAAGGATCCCCACAGAAAAAAGTTCAGCAGCCCAGGCTCATGAATCATACAAATGGCACTCAGTGCCTTGGCCTCACACTGATGGTTTCTATCTGGAGGAAAAAGAAATAGTTGTTATGACTCATTGTTTTTTCCAAGCTTTTCCAGCACCAAAATTAAAAACAGAAAAGGTCTAAATTGAAAGTCAAATGAAAACAGCTAGAGCAATACCTTCTGAATTTTGAGACTTACTGACTTGGCTTCTGGAATGAAGACTAAAGATATAATGATAATTCAGGTAGGCTAACCACACTAAGAGTTGGCACCACTGAAGATGCCAGCAACACAGGAGGCCAAGCAAGGGGACACTTTTTACCTTTTTAAAAAAACTTTTTCCTATAGAATATTTTTTAAAGGGTTTAATTAGTTTTATTGAAAGAACATTGTATTATATAATTACATAGGTTTAAGGTATGCATCACAGTAAATCCACATCTGTATACAACACATTAAGTGGACCACTATTTTAGTTCTTTCTTCACTATGCAGTTGATCCCCTTTACTTAGTTTATATGCCTACTCTCCCCCTTTTCTTCATGAAAGCACAGATTTACCTTTTTTTCTAGTAAAAGTCTATCAACATTTGATTTAGTTCATTTTTTAAAAGTCTACTTCTGTTTGATTTGTTTGAAAAGTCTTCATTTGCTTGATATCTCTACATATCTCATGTGAGTGATATCACACAATGTCTTTCTGCTTCTGCTTATCTCACTCAGCATTATTCCCTCTTGTACTAATGCAGAAGTCAGCTCGGACACACTGTTTCCAGCTTTGATCTATCAAGTTTTTCCATAGTTCTCTAAACATATGGACCTATAATTTTAAATTACCTAACTTTTTCAACAATATCTCTGCTACTTTTTAACACACAAAAAAAATCAATTGTCAAGAAACAAATACTGTCAGAACATCAAATGTATAGACAGAAAATCTGAAGAGAGAAGCTGATAAAGGAATTTCCTTCTAGTTTATTTTTGTTACATCTCTCAACAACTCTCAGTAGAGATTTTAGTTCCACTTTTCATCTCTTTTGAGAGAAATTAAGTCATTTTATGTTATGGCATGCAGTACTTTGGTTTTCTAGATTGTCAATAGTATGATTAGTATTTTAAATAACACTGTTACATTAAATAGTAAAAAAACTGATAAGAAATGTTATAAGATGCCATTAAATATGATAAGCTATTGCTAAATGCTATTATAAAAGTCAATTAAATATTGTAAGAAATGTTATAAGATGCTACTGTATATCATTATAAGATAAAATAATTCTGCTTAGAAAATAAGCCTAGTTCAACCTTGAATGTATCAAAATAGTGCTAGAACCACTAACCTTTACTCTGATCACAAGTCCAGAAAATTTCAAAATATGGGCCATCCACTGCAAAATATGCAACTAAATAATAAACAGATGCCCTCCAAATGCAGACTCTCTGTCCCAGTCTAAAGAAGAAGAAAACAAAGCATCACGATAAAGTCACTGAATACAGATTTTGAAACAAGACATTCTGTATGAGGATGAGTCACCAAAACTACTTCCTTAGTGATAAAAGTTGCCTAAATAACCTAGATGCCTTACTGTGCTAAGAAGTACACGGGCAGTGCGCTGGGTTTCAAACCCACTAGTCATTTCCTTTACTTAATTGCTAACTGTTCTTCCCCACTGCACTTTGAGGCCTATGTTTTATGTAGTAACCCAGCAACTAGTTATTATGGCACATATTATCAAGGAGACCAAAACAGTAAACTTTACATTTCCATGGATTTCAGAATAAGAGTGGATGCCGTTTCACCATGCACTCTTGACTTTAGGGAAGCATTATAAAACTCTTCAACTAGATCCAATATGACAGCAGAATTATACAAGACTGCAGACAAAGGGATTTAACAGAGGAGAGAGAAGTACATTAGGAAGGCAATGTCTTCATTTCTGGGTCCAGAATCCCAGCAGAGAGCCTGGCAGAGTAGGACTCAAAGTTAAGAGATTGTCTTCAGGATAATCCAATCTGTTAAGTAACTGTTAAGCCACTGTTGAGGATTTCATCAAATTGTTTAATGCTTTCATGGTTTATTTTTCTCTTATTTCCACAACCGGACTATGCCATGTGCTGCTCTGGTCCTTGCACACAAGTGAAGTACTTTTTAAGGATGCTCTGCTTTCTTGGAAAAATCTGATATGTAACAGAACAAGATTAATATTGTGCAAGAAAAAAATATTTAAGTGGGTAGTCAACTTCTGTGTGTTATCAGTATCATTGCTTTAATTTGACTTTAAGGCTCTTGGTTGTGTAATTCATTGAACTTTCTTTCAGTTCACAAAACTCTTTATTTTTCAACTGCACAAAGTGAGTAGTCTACACCTAAATAAATCTCCCTACAATGCAAACTAATAGAGTAAGTACAAAAAGAAGTTGTTCTGATTTATTGAGCTAATGCATTTCCTCAAATGTGGTCTGTTTAATTTCTTTCCATGAGCAAATGTGACTAAGGATTTATATTCATTTAACTACATGAAGGACTCATATGCCAGAACTATCAAATCATTCTGGTGGGTTGAGTCAGAATTAAGAAACAAGATCTCCATAGAAATCCCCTAAAAATGCCTACAGATATCTTGACTCATTTGGGTACCATGTTCTTGGAATCAAAGGGAGTCTACCTGCTGCATCAGAACAGGAAAAAAAAGAGTCTAGAGAGATAGATGGACGTGATCAAAATGAAAATGAAACAGATGTCACCAAAAGTTCTACAAAAATACCACGGCATGTTAAGTACCATCCTACAGGGTTGTTTAAAATGTGGAGCCTGGAAGTCAGAAGCCTGTTCAAATCCCAGGTGGGTTACTTTCTTGTTTTGTGAGCTGTCCTACGCGATTTAACCTGTGCCTCAGTTTCTTTGTATGTCTAAATGAGCTCTTTTGAGGATTAAAAAAGTTAACATATGGAAAACAAGTTAACACTTGGCATAAATATAGTATATACTTAATATATTCAAACTATTATTATAATCACAATTAACTTTTTATCTGGGCAAGATTTCAATTCTAGTAATGATAACCAAGTATGCCTGGTTACGGTTATCACCATTTAGAGTTCACTAACTAAAGACTGAAAACCAAGCCAGAGTTAGCAAAAGACAAGTCCTGATTTAGATACACAACTATCTCTGTACTGTAGTCTCTTCAAATGTGTCTAACCTCCTTAAGTTTTAGAGATGACATGAGTGAATTATAATGATGTGCATTAGAATAATTTTTCATAAGCTATGATCTGAAGAAAATACATTTAATCTATATTAAGCTCATGCTCCATAATCATTTTGTAGTTTTTCCACATATTCATATGAGTCAGATTGGATTAGAGGGCATATTTCTATACTTAGCTAATTAGAAATACAAAACTTTACTCAGTATTTTAGAAACCATTGCACTAGAATTATGCAGACGGCTGCCAATTCCTTAAAGCTGTTACAATTAACTCTAAAAGGTCTTTCTTTACTTATTTCTTGTAATTGTATGGATTTCCTTAGCCCTTTGCCTTGCATAGTTTTATCACTATGCATCCTATATTCCTTCCAGTGCCACATGTCTTCATTTAGGGTACTGTGATTTGTGTTTTTACTTTTTTTTAAATTGTGCCTTTTGATTTTAATTTTTAACCTCTAACAATCAAGTTTGAGCTTTGTCAGCACATACGAAGGCCAAAATTGGACAGAGTGTGTTTTAAACTCTGAATTCATCAAACATGTTCAAAAGTAAACTTGATATCCAAAATTCTAAAATAAACTATTTCACTGGCTAAATGAATGTGATATACCGGAGCAAAAACATCTTCAAATTTTTATAAAAACTGGTCAATTCATTAATCAGCTTGAGCTAAATGGAATGAAGTTCTTCTATTTTTCCCAAATATACAGGAACAAGATCATGGCTATATAATCACTATCCCATCTCAGCTTCACAGGTTATCATAAGACAAATTAGGAATTATTTAAAACATTTCTTCAGTTCTTTAAAAACAAACTATGCTATACGACAAAGTAATTATTATTAGACCCACTACCTAAATATCTCAAAAAAAAAAAAAAAATTCCACCACTTGGGAACTACATGGCCCCCTCAAAATAGGCAGAGTAAATTTTCAGGATGCCAAAGCAGTTGGCAGATTTTCTAGCAGTGGTATGACCTTCTCTATGCTGAAAAATGGTAAAAACAATGTAATAGGCCATGGGACAAATACTGGCTTGCTTTCTTGTGGTTATCTCACTCAGACAATCACTAAACAGTGACAATATCATTTAAGTCTCTTTCAAAGAAGGTCTGATTTTTATAACCAGACTGGTTTGTGTGTGTGTGTGTGTGTGTGTGTGTGTGTGTGTGTGTGTGTGTGTGTGTGTGTTTTCTTTGTTTGGCTTTGAATCAAGAGAACCAATCCTGAAAATCTAGCTTCACCTTTGTCTCACATCAATTTGAAGTCTTTGGCACTGCTTTCCCTCCCTCTGTGAATTCACATTTCTTAATTAACAGCTTCTTCCCTCCTGCATACTTCACCTTCTCACTCCTTCAGCATGGACTGTACATTCAATGTTGATGAAATTATACATAGTTCCATGGGAAACTATAATCTGCCTTTCTCCCAGAAAGGGTCAAAGAGATTTCTAGGAGTTTGTCTTTAAGATTTGTTTCCTCTAAACTTTAAAAAAAAAAAAAAAAAAAACAAAACCTAGTTTAGAGGATACTGAAAAAGTCCCTGATTTTCCACCAACTTCAGAAACAGACCAACACACTGAAATCAAATAAGGAACAATTAAAAGGCAATCAATACCAGCTTATGTGAGCAGACAAGAAGTGCTTTAAGAGGTTAAACTGCCCACCTCCCTCATGAACTTTTACTTCACATAAAAGCTAGAGAAGGGAAAATGCTTCCAAGTAAGCAGATCTGAATGAATTATCTTTCACCTAATGTTCCACCTTCCCCACCCGCCCCCGACCTCTATAATGCATCTAGCCTCTCTGTTACTCTGTCTGGAAAATTCAGAGCCCCTTGATTTGTTTGTCTTCCCACTAACTTCATGATTTGACAGTCACCCCCTCTCACCTTCACTGTATCTCTCAAGGTCAAGTTCCTTTTACCATTCACCTCGCCTAAACAGCCGTTAGATGGGTCTCCCCAGTTCATCCTCCACAGCATGCCAGAAAAATCTTCCTCAAACACAGCTACAAGCATGTCTTTCTCTTCAACAAAAAGTGCAGTGGATTCCCACTGCCCACCACACTAATTATAAACTCCTCTCCCTGGTATTTAGTCCTCCAACGCACTATCCCATACTAGCTCTCAGCTCCCTTTCTCCTTTATGATTGCTCCATAATCCAGTCACACTGAGATTCTTGCTACTCCTTAAGTGTCTCCCCAACTCTGTCATCTATGAAATGTTTATATTTATTAGTTTGAACATCCTTTCTCTATCATGATCAGTTGTAGACATATATTTCATTCCTCACCAAATACTACCTTCTCTAAATATATTCTCTAGTCTGCCCCAAATGAATATGATCATTTCTCCATCTAACCTTTCAGTATGTAATTCAAGTTTCCATCAGACACATTTGCACCATATTGTGCTATATATCACAAATCTGTGTGTTTCCTAATGTTTTTATAAGGCTGTGGGCTCCCAAAATGCCTGAAATGCTTCTACCTGAACATACTAAGAAGTAATGCATAGAAAATGAGTATATCTATCTGCTGAATGAATATGAAAACAAGGCCCATGGTGGGAAAATGTGGTGTGTTTATGGAACAGAAAGAAGCTTAGGGCCCCCCTGAAATTACTGTCTGCTGGAGAACCGTGGAAATAAAAATGGTGTCCACATTTAGTTGGGTTCTCAAAGGCACGGTTGAGCTTTATAAGCTTTAACCTCCTCTGAAACAAAATTTCTGTTTCCTTCCTCATCTTTATTGCAACTTGTAATTATTTTGTTTATTCCTTTAAGTGTTGTCTCTGTAATATGCAGACGCGCGCGCACACACACACACACACACACACACACACACACACACACAGACTCGGTTCTACATTTCAAGAATGCATGTGTTACCACCTGCCTTGAGTACTTTTCCTCGCTGTCTATCAGAGTGCCTGCCTCATGGTGAAATTCAGTAAACATGTTTTGAGTAAGTGAATGAAATCCACACAACCTAATATGCTGTAGAGATTAAATGTGGTCACCTGTACAGAGACTAGAACAACGCTTGCTATAAAGAGTGCTCATAAATATTAGCCTCCTCTGTGAATTACTCATGTATTAAGTCATATATTTAAGTATGCCAGGTTTCTCTCTAGGCACCTAGTTTACTTGGATAATGAATAAAAGAAAAATCTTGCCCTGGTGGAACTTCTATTCTCGTCAGGGAATGAGTCATTCGCTTTGGATCTTCAAGGAATCTTGAGAATGCAGTTATTTTAAAGGGGTTTGTGGCTTGGTGGAGGCTAGAAGAGACCCGGGGTAAAGGCAGCCAGTTACAGTATTAAAGGAGTGAAGTGTGCTTGCATGAATGACAGTATGATAATTGAGGAGGAGACACATGAAATAAGGGGACAGGACAGTGATGACAGAAGATCCAATTCAGTTGGTTTGCTGGGTTTTCCTCAATAGACAGTAAATTCAGAGGGAAATTTGCCGTAGTTGTTGGTTATTGTGTATTTGCTTGTTTTTGTTTGTTTGTTTGTTTGTTTTTGTAAAGCTCTGTGGGCTTTGCATGACCTGTACCTAAGCTGCCTGAATCACAGGGGCATTCAGGTTCATGATTTTTAATCCGATTTTGGATATGATATACTGAAGTGATAGGAGTCTAGCAGAAAGTGCTTAGCTCAAAAGTAAGGATTTAGAATACAGGTGAAAACGAAAGTATCCCCTTCATTTGAACAACCTAAAATATGTTATTCTAAGTGTCTGTCAGACTTCTCTCAGAATCTGTTCTGGCACCACATAATCTGATGATGACCCTGTCCCTTTACCTGCTGGAATACAGTAGGCCCCGACACAATATTTGTCAATTGAATTAGTTGACAGCAAGTAAAATTTCTTCACCAAGGCATAGAAACTGGAAAAGTGCATTTGGAGTCAGAAAGGCCTCAGTTCAAATTCTTGTCCCTTTCTCCCTCCCCTACTAGTTATCAGACGAGAAGCACATTTTTAGCCTTCACCTTAGAAGCCTCATCTGCAAAATGGTGGAACACATCTATCACTCAGGGTGCTGTGTAAGCATTAAGTCCAAGTCCATGCATACAAAGCTCCTGAAATCTATGAAACACACAAATTCAAGCACTTATTCTATAACTGATAGCTATAGTCTTTTAGGTTTTGTTTGCTTTCCACATGTGATCCATCTTCTCTTGCTAACATTTCACACAGGTGATCCAGGTGCAAGTTGCGCTCTTAGCCAGGCTTCCTGCCAGCCAGCTTTCCAGAAGCATCCCCAGGTCACTAAACTTGGCATGTCTGGCTGGTCTGTCAGTTCAAATTGCCCGATTCAACTCACAGCACCACAGCTGCAAAATCAGGCCAGTACCTTAGAATTGTTAAGTGTTTATTCCTGCCTTATAAATTGTATCCCTGTACCCATATTTATATACAACTTACATGAGTAAATTTTTATATACAACTTATATGAGGCAATGATTGAGGCAGCTTCACAGTGCCATGTTTAAAAATACTTTGGAGATAGGCTTTCACTACCATCAAAAAATAAATTTGAAAATGGAGAAAGTTGTGTACTGTTTTCTTCCAAAGGGGAATTAAGAACACAGAGCATGTATACAGCAAGCTTAGTTATCACACTCAAGGATGCTAATTCAGACATTTATTTCCCTCATTGATCCCCACTCATTGACTGAAGTACTGTTTTAGACACTATATAATTCATATCTGAATGAAATCAATTCTTTCCAAAGTCTCATGCATTCCACATGAATGAGTAAACCTTATGGAACCTTCTGGAACCTTCATTTTCTGCCCCATAAAGTCCACCCCAAGCCAAGCTCTGGCAATTTCTAATAGGAAACAAACACACAGGCATACAGGATATTGTATACTAGGGTGTGTGTGCGTGTGTGCGTGTGTGTGTGTAGACTGTATGACATGTGCCATGGACTGAACGTTTGTGTCCCTCCCTCCAAGTTCATACCTTGGAGTCAAATCTCCAATATGGTATTTCGGTCCTAAAGGCAGAGCTCTTTTGATAGGATTAGTAGCCTTATAAGAAGAGGGAGAAACCAGAGTTTGTTCCCTTTCTGCCACCATGAAGACAGTCTGCAAACCAAAAAGCCGATCCTCATCAGACACAGATCTGCTGGCATCTTGTTCTTGGAATCCCAGCCTCTGAAACTGTGAAAAATGACTTGCTGTGTAAGCTGCCCAGTGTGTAGTATTTTGCTACGGCAGCTGCACTATGACAGCAAATGAACATATCAGCTGTAGCAGTCCTGAGGACAGATTGGGGGCAGGTTCGAAAGAAGGGATACCCCTCAGATGATGGGGAAGGGCAGAGTCCACCAGAGGAAGTTACTGCCCTGAGGAATTTGCTGTGGTCACCAAGAGGGCGCACTGCCACACCACGCCAGCACTCTGTCCTCATTTTCTGCAGTGAGTCAGTCTGCAAGCATCCCTGATAACTCACTGCCTTGCTCCAGGATCAGGATTTGGTAAGAGAAATGTCCACCCTCACCCCCCCCACACACCCCCAAAAGGGAGCACCCTTTTCTCATCTTGGTGACATTTGCTCAACAGTGGTTTTAAACAAAAGGCTTTCAGAGAGCATGATGCTAACGGAAAGCAAAAGCTGGCCAGCCAAAGCGCCAAGCCCCAAGAAATCTCAGAGGACAACCCCCCCCCCCCCACACACACACACAGTGAAGGAGAGAGCTATGAAGCACAGGGTTGAACAGCTTGACCTGGGCGGTACCATTTGCCAGAACGATAAAAAATATTGAATAAAGGAGGTTTGGACAGAGAAGCTAGAATGTACCATTTACTCGATTCTAAGCTTTCTTCTTTCTTTCGTTCTTTTTCTTTTCTTTCTCTCTCTTTCTTTCTTTCCTTTCTTTCTTCCTTCCTTCTCTCTCTCTTTCTTGGTGCAGGCAGGAAGGGGGGTGGGGGAAGAAGTACTTTATTTGATTTAGTTGTTCATCTTGAAATGTACGTGGCGTACACCACAGGTGGGTGGCAGACTTATCTGCTAGGTCACCAGGGCACGTCTAAGCTATTTTTCTTAAATACCAGGTAACCTCCAATAATATACCCACCCAAACAACTTTCTGTCTCCCAACCCCACCCGGACCTATTCACTATCAAATCAAGATGCTTCCATTTCACAGTGGTTTGGGAAGCAATCCTTTCAGGACTCCATACAGCTTCTAACTACTCAAAGAAAGAAAAAGCTGAAATAAGAAGACTTGACTTCTGGTCTCTTCACTCCTTCTTTGGGGGTTCAACTCTAGCCATGGCGCAGAGAGTTATCTAGCAAATATCTGACGGTGGAATCTGAACACTTCCTGGGTGCACAGAACCAGAATATTTTTGCTTGGTTATATTTCCCTCACTTCAAAACCCATTGCACGAATACTTCTTATGGAGATCAGGTCAAAAAAGACTGGTGAAATGTCCCAGACAGGTCACCAGAGCCCAGCAGTGTGCATCGCTGAGTAAAATTAACATATAAATCTATTTTCCCCATTCGGCCGTTTGTTTCACATAATTGTCTTTCGTTAATCAAACTGGGTTGGTAAAGCGACATCTAAGTTAACAGTAATTGGCAAAGATTACACCTTTAATGACTTCCATTATAGCTGAAAAACCAGGGGTCATTCCATTTGATTTTTCAAGTACAGGGACACGGAGTTTCCTCTTTCACCCAGAACTTTCAGATCTTGTTAAAAGTCGGGTGTGGTTTCTACCAGGGCGGAGAGCGGATGAGAGGAGACCGGAGGGAAGGGGGAAGGGAACTTCACAAGAAAAACCTTCCCGGAGGGCGTTCCTGGTGCGGCAAACCCACGTTTGGCCACCAGACGGTCTGCAGAAGTTTCTTGCAGGGAGTTCACCCATTGGAGCAAAATCAGGCTTTGGCGAAAACTTAGGGGCGCTCTAGTCTCTCCGTAGTCAAACGTCTCTCAAGAAGCGGCCCAGCTCGAAGCTGGGTAAAACTTAGAGCAAACACTGTGCGCAGGACCAGCAGAGATTGAAGTCAATCTCGTCTAACGGTTTCCCTGGAACTGCTAGGATCCCTCTAGCCGGGGAGCTGCTGGTAGAGTGACTCACTAGCAGTGACTCAGCGACCCCACCCCTCTCCTCTGGACTTTCCTAGGCCGCCGCCTCGCCGCTCGCACCGTCGGAAGCCAAACCAAGCGGGTTAGATCCCAGAACAGGAATCCCTCAAACAAGAGGATGAAAATAAACATCATCTGGAGCAGTGCCCCTTTCGAAGCACAGGGTTGTGCGCGTTCCCACCTCGAACTCCATTCGCTTCTTTAGTTTCTTTGTCCCGGCCTTCTAATCCACGGGTTCTCTTACTACCCCTTTTCCAGCGGGTCACCCCCGCCCCGCGCCCCGCCGCGCACCATCACCCAGCCGCCCGCAGCTCAGGGGCTGCACGCTCCTCCCACACACGCTTCTCCTCCCAAGCTAGTTTGGTGCGGTGCTCAAGACCCTCTGGTCCAGTTCCAGGAGGGGTCCCCCATCTCCGCGCAACCCCGCCCTCTGAAGCACCCCCGGGTGAGCAGAACTTGAATCTTCATCAGCAAAGCCTCCAAAAGTCCCACCCTAGCCAAACGTAACGGGAACCGGCCCAGTCCCGGACAGCGCAAGAGCAGGGAGGAGGAGGCTCAAGGGCGCCCCCGCCCCAAGCCCCAGCCCACCCTTCCCGCTTCTTGCCGGATCCCCATTGGCTGGCGTGCTGGGCGGCTGCGAAGGCAGTGGGAGGGGACCCTCTTTCTTAACCCGGTTATAAAAACAGCGCCCGTGGGGCGATCTGGTCCTCTGCCACTCGTGCTTCCCGGGTTCTGCGCCAGAGACATAGCAGCACTCCCAACGCACACACCCACCGCGCCCTTGCTCGCCTCTCCTCCCGAAGCCAATTCGAACCACCGCAACCTTCCAGTTCACCGCCACCCTTCGCAGCCATGTCCACCAGGTCGGTGTCCTCGTCCTCCTACCGCAGGATGTTCGGCGGCCCGGGCACCGCGAGCCGGCCGAGCACCAGCCGGAGCTATGTGACCTCATCCACCCGCACCTACAGCCTCGGCAGCGCGCTGCGCCCCAGCACCAGCCGCAGCCTCTACACCTCGTCCCCGGGCGGCGGGTACATCACGCGTTCCTCGGCCGTGCGCGTGCGGAGCGCCGCACCCAACTTGCGGCTGCTGCAGGATTCGGTGGACTTCTCGCTGGCCGATGCCATTAACACCGAGTTTAAGAACACCCGCACCAACGAGAAAGTGGAGCTGCAGGAGCTGAATGACCGCTTCGCCAACTACATCGACAAGGTGCGCTTCCTGGAGCAGCAGAACAAGATCCTACTGGCCGAGCTCGAGCAGCTCAAGGGCCAGGGCAAGTCGCGCCTGGGGGACCTCTACGAAGAGGAGATGCGGGACCTACGCAGACAGGTGGATCAGCTCACCAACGATAAGGCCCGCGTCGAGGTGGAGCGCGACAACCTGGCCGAGGACATCTTGCGACTCCGGGAGAAGTAAGGCGGCGGCGCCCAAATCGGGCTGCGGGAGGGAGAGAGAGGGAACACGGGCCTGGGCGAGGACCTGCCACGTCCTTGGGGCTGGAGCAGTGGGGGTTGGGGGCAGAGCCCTGGCTTTGGCGCCCAGACCTTGCGGACCCTTCGCCGCTCTACCCACTCTCGTAGCTCGAGAACGCCACGTTTCAAGTTTTAGATTCCTTTGATCTACCGCTTTGTAGTTGAAGGCTCTTGGAAACGATGAGCGCTACTTCCCAAACTTTTAGAAAGTTTCCAGGCCTTCTGGCGGGCTGCCAGTCTTGGGGCTGGGGGAGGGGGAAGAGGAAATCTGTGGGGCCAGCGAAACAAAGGGATTGCGGAGACTCCCAGAGGGCGGCGGGAGTTGGGGTATTGGCCTAGCGGTTCCTAGTGCTGTCTCCGATTACTTTTCCTCACTTCAGCTGAAATCCCGCTAACACCTGCGCAGGGACGCAATTCTGCAAACCGCGGACGCTGGCTGTCGCGGAGGTGGCGGTGGCGCAGCGGCTCTCGTTTCCAGGCGCTGCGACCTGGTGGTTGGGTGTGGTCGCCCCGCCCTTAGCGGTTTCCCAGTTCCCCCTTTGGTTAATGTGCAACTGTTTCAGATTGCAGGAGGAGATGCTTCAGAAAGAGGAAGCCGAGAGCACCCTGCAATCTTTCAGACAGGTTTGTACCTTCTCTTCCCCCCATTCGCAGCCATGAGACCCCACCCAGCCTCCCCCCACCTTACCGCAACTCCAAAAGTTGCTTAACGCAGTCCAAAGAGTGCAAAAACTTCGTCTTTGTGCTAAGCCCCCTAGTGGCAAGGAGACCACAGAGTTTCACCCCGTGAAAACCCTTGCTGATTTAAGCCTTTGGACATAAAGGCAGTTTTTAACTTTTAGTTCGTTTCAGTATTTTTTCCAAGAAATAATTTTTTGCCTATTCCCTTTTTTTCCCCCAACACAGTGAAGTTCTGATTTTGAAAAGTACACTTTGATTGAGATTGAGGTTTACTAACCTCAAGTTGGCTTGCTTTTATAAGGACACAAACAAAAAGCACAATTCTGTCCAGGAGTTTAAAATATAAACTTGATGGAGGATACGAAACTTAATGTAACTAGAGTTAAGCCAGCAATTTTCTTTTCTTCTTGCAAAGTCTTTTGTGGCATTAAGGTTAGATGGAAAAGTATCACTATACACAACTATTTTGTGATCTAATAACAGTGAAAGGAGCCATCTGTCCCCTTCTGCTGAGAGGTATTAATGGTTTCTATGGGCTTCACTATGGAATGTCGACACAGACATTCTGGCAAATGTGGTGACTCTGGACAGAAATAATAGGAGTCTTTGTGTTCCCAGAAAAGCTTTGCAACAGGCTACATTCTTATTGAATATGTAATGATGTAAGCACAGTTTAATTGGACACAAGTATTTGCTAACATCCGTTATCTGATATCTGGCCCAGACTTGTGAAATATGTGATGGGAAAAGTTCTTAAAGTTACAGTCACACATCAGAGTGGGCGCGTGTATCTTTTAGCACTCTCAACATAAATAAAGAGTAAATCTAAGACAGAAAAATGGAGTTTTAGAGGGATTTTTTTTGTTCCAAAGTTCGATGTCTTTTAACTTAAAATTGGAGCCCCAAAGCAGCAAGAGTCTCCCGCATTGTTTAATGCTCCTGAACACTTACTGGAATTGGTTATAAAAGACCTGGAAGATGAATAATATTGAATAACATTTTGAAGTAGAAATATATCACCAAATTAATTTAAAGACAGCAATATATAGCTCATTTTAGTTTTTGAGAATTTATGGATATCATCGGTCGTTTTATGCAAAGTAGTGAATTAATATAAATATACAGTGTAAAAGATATGCTTGGGGATTAAGTCAGATCAAATCTGTCACTTCAGTGAAGTAGCATGTCACATTGAATTTTTTTAGGAGTTAGTGACCTTTTCTGTTCTTTTAAGGGCTTAACAACCAGCAAAAAAAATTGGGGTTATTTTTGCCAAGCCTAATTATTTTCTTAACAGCAGTTGCTCATTCATATAAACATAAATGTCTTGCAAAAGAAGAGATATAAAACTTTTGTCATTCCCTTCAGAGAAAATAAAATCGCATTTGTAGTATTCTGATTTGGAATGTAGCAGTTAGCAAGAGGAGGATTTATCAATA
Source organism: Solenodon paradoxus (assembly GCA_004363575.1). Classification (NCBI taxonomy): domain Eukaryota; kingdom Metazoa; phylum Chordata; class Mammalia; order Eulipotyphla; family Solenodontidae; genus Solenodon; species Solenodon paradoxus. Next base: position 181,209 of record RJWH01002020.1, on the reverse strand, counting down.
GAGCTAGAGCTGCAGGAAATCTGCATACCATGTCATTGTATGCAAACAGGTCAGTGCAGTTATTCTGAAACAAGCTATATAACTGAATCGACACAATGCAGCGAAAAGGTGGGGCACACCCTTTTAGAAGTTTCAGAGGGAAAATTCACCAGAGAAAGCAAGGCAAATGTAGTTCAGTGGTACATTTCTTTTCCTTACTTGCCTGAGCTGTGTCTTTACCAGTGCACATTCCAAATTAAAGTTTAAGTCTAGTCTTATAACCTAAGTAAATGCCAGATGACTGCATTTTTGCGTTGGATCCCAAGGATACATTTTAGAAGATTTGAGCAGAGAAAAAAAAGCTTAGGAAGGTGCTGCCCCTGGTGAAACAGGACTTTCTTGTGAAATCTGGACAACTATCATCACATTATTCCATGACATGCCAAAAAATTTTTTTTTAATGTTGTGGCACTGATTTTCTAGATTAAAAAAAATTAAAACTGCAGTGCTCTGATGTGAATTCTACAATTGAGTGCGTGCTGCTGCTCATGTATTTATTTTTAAATTGTCTATTAGTTACTTTGACAGCAGCACAGTGGGTCACAACTCAAATCCATTAATGAAGAGAAGATCTACTAGTAGAGAATAGTACCCAGTGAATTTAGAAACTTAAGGTCATAAAATTTGTCAACATCCTCTTCATCATAAAGACCCTAAGCTCTTATGTTTCATTTAAAATGAATAATCAAGACAAACCATTGATTTTAACTTCTTCCATGTCCTGTCTTTTCAAAATAGGATGTTGACAATGCTTCTTTGTCACGTCTTGACCTTGAGCGGCAGGTGGAGTCTTTGCAAGAAGAGATTGCCTTTTTGAAGAAACTCCACAACGAAGTAAGTGGAGTCATTTTGAGTGAGTGAAGGTGAGTGAAGATGTTCCTCGCGGGGCCTGGCTGACCTTATGGCCATTCTCTCTTTAGGAAATTCAGGAGCTGCAGGCCCAGCTACAGGAACAGCATGTCCAAATCGATATGGATGTCTCCAAGCCTGACCTCACTGCTGCCTTGCGTGATGTCCGTCAGCAATATGAAAGCGTGGCTGCCAAGAACCTCCAGGAGGCTGAGGAATGGTACAAGTCTAAGGTAGGAAACATTGGCAGTGAAGCCAGAACAAAAGAAAAGCATTTTGTTCTGCAAACACTGTATCTACTGGGACTCCTGTCAAAAACCTGGTTTCAACTTCTTGTCCAAGTTTTGTGTGCAGCTCCAGCCTTCCCAGTACCCACACCCCATCTTTTAGGAGAGAAACCTCCCTATCCGTGAACCTGTTGTCCCTCTATCACAGCCAATGTCCGCACTGTGTCCTTGACCTCTACCCTTTTTATAAATGAAGGTCATATAGTGACTTTGTACTTGAAAATATCATTCTCATCATTCCACTGACCTTTCTCTAGTTTGCAAAGGGAAATTTAGACACATTCTGGAAGACATTAAGATTTCAACATAAAATGTAAAATTTACTTTGTATCATGTCTTATTTACTTGCCATCTTTAAGCTTCCTCATTTGTCTAATAGACTCCAGTTTGTGAACAAGTCGCTTAGGTGAGCTACTTTTCTCATTTCTTCTTAACAGTTTGCTGACCTCTCTGAGGCTGCTAACAGGAACAATGATGCCCTCCGCCAAGCCAAGCAGGAGTCAAATGAGTACCGGAGACAGGTTCAGTCTCTCACCTGCGAGGTGGACGCGCTTAAAGGAACAGTGAGTATCACACTTGCAATCAAAGAGGGAAATTGACTAGTTTGCATTCATGCAACTGACCAAGCAAAGACTGATAGCTGAACAAAACAAATGAAGAAAAATGTTTCTGTAAGTCAAAGAAAGTCAATTGTTGAGATGAGGTACTCTGCAACTGGAAAGTTGTAGCTTGCCTACAGTATTGCTTCTAAGAAGGGAATAGGTACTTGTATACACCTCCTCAAATTGGAGCCTTTGCCATTTGCAAGTGGTTGCAAATGGTCTTGAAAGTGTTACGGGAAATGCTGCTTCACCCGCATCCCCCTGCCCCAGAAATAATATTGCAATGCTTTTCTCACCTCCTGCAGAACGAGTCTCTGGAACGCCAGATGCGTGAAATGGAGGAGAACTTTGCTGTTGAAGCTGCTAACTACCAAGACACTATTGGCCGCCTGCAGGATGAGATCCAGAACATGAAGGAAGAAATGGCTAGACACCTTCGTGAATACCAAGACCTACTGAATGTCAAGATGGCTCTTGACATTGAGATTGCTACCTACAGGAAACTGTTGGAAGGCGAGGAGAGCAGGTATGGGACAGGACTTTTGCGTGGAGTGGAAAGCAGCCATTGATGAGGGATTATGCCACTGCCTTGACACATTAACTCATTTTATCTCTAGAATATTTTTTCAGGCTGCTTACCACTTTTTATAGATGAGAAAACTTAGCATCAAAGAGATTGAGCAACTTTCCCTAGTTAGTTGATGAGTAGCAGAACTGGGATTTGAACCCACAATTCTGGGAAAGCCAATGCTCTTTCCACTCTGTAATTTCTCTAGCTCAAGTCCCTGTGAAGAAAATGCTTGGTATCAGAGATTTTAAAATACTAATGAGACTAATCATGGTAAATATTTCTGGGGCAGCTCTCTCAGCAATTTTTGTTATTTGATGAAAACTAAAGTCTATGAGGTTAATTCCTTGTTGCGCAAGTTGTTTTACAAAACTTTTACTGGTTTTCTTTATCTTTTTACAGGATTGCTCTGCCTCTTCCAAACTTTTCTTCCCTGAACCTGCGGGGTAAGTATTTGAGTGTCCTTTATGAAAAAAATATCAGTGCCTGTAACCATTCTGTTTATCAGCAGTCATTTTTAATATCTAAAAAATGCCATATAAGAGAAAATTCTATAATACATTTATAACTTTCAACCTAACTGCTGCCAGGTTTCCATGCTTCCAATTAAATTTAGACTCCATTTACTTCCTCCTGATGCAGTAGACACTGAAGTAGTTCCTCTTCTCCTGAGGCCACAGTGGTGTCAGGCATTGGGTTGTAAAATAGGTAATAGACTTTATAATTATTTTAGGAGTAACTCTTCAAACAACTGTGAAACAAAATCAGAATTAAGTAAAATAGTTACAGTTTTAAAATTCTACTTTAACACATTTTGACTGTACTTCTTTATTCAGAAACCAATCTGGATTCACTCCCTCTGGTTGATACCCACTCCAAGAGAACACTTCTGATCAAGACAGTGGAAACTAGAGATGGACAGGTTGGTATCTCGAAATCAAAATTCAAGTAAGCTCAGATGTGTTAGCCTTTTAGGTTAATAAATCAGTATCTTAGATACAGATCACTAATTTGGAGGGTTTAAGTTTTACTCATGCCTCCTAAAAAGAGAATAAGCCCTCTCTTTCAACACAATACACACCCAGCTAATTATTTGGCTCTTAGAGTTGAAGGTGAGATAGTATCTTTTTTAGGTCCCCAATGAGTGACTTTTGTATGGTGGGTAATTTGCAATGAAAGTCTAACTTCCTTAAGTTACTTCCTAGACTTTCTCCATTAGACTACCTCAAAGTCAGGAATGTTTTGATCTGCCTGTATGTCCTTCCCTACTGGGCATTATAGAAACACTTCTAAACCCTTTTATATAATATTAAAGAAAATCTGTTCCATTAATTCATTTCTTGTTGCCTCTCTATACAGGAAAGAAATAGTCTGAATGTACTGTAATTTTCACATAATCTGCCCTTTACACAAAATTAAAATGTACATTTTTAATATGTCTTAATTGTTTTAAAATTTTTTGCATTGGATTATTACAACACCTTCATAAACCAGTTTTGTTTTTTTTTTTGTCATGACACTCCAGTGGATGCTTATTTTGCCATAGGTGAAGAGCTTCTTACATCTGTACCTATCCATCCTGACTAATTATTTTAATACAGAAGCAGAATAATCTTAGAGCTTTGACAATAAACTATATATGTGTAATAGTGTATTTCTTGGTCAAGCTTTATGGGATCATTTAATTCTAGTATGTCATATATTTGATTTGAGTTTTGTTTTATTAACAGGTTATCAACGAAACTTCTCAACATCATGATGATCTTGAATGAAAAGTGCACATTCAGTGCAGCAGTATATTAACCAGCAAGAATACAAAAGAAATCCGTATCTTAAAGAAACAGCTTTCAAGTGCCTTTCTGCAGTTTTCCAGGAGCGCAAGATAGATTTGGAATAGTAATAAGCTCTAGTTGTTACGAACAAACACTTGTAAAAGATTTAGAAAAAGGTTTACACATAATCTAGTTTACAGTGAAAACTTGTGCTACAATACTTTTTAAAAAGTGTTTTGAATACCATTAAAACTGCTTTTATTCCAACAAATACATGACAAGCTTGTTTCTGCTTCAATAAATCTTTGGAAAATTCTTTTGATGTGTTACTTATTTTAAAAATACTTGCATATCTAAATGTTATGAGAATATATGTTTCACTTAAATATATTTTTGCTCCTATCGGGTAATTAGCCACAACGATTAAATTTAGGTTAACTTGATAAATTGAACTTATTTATAGTAGAGAGATGGGTCTTCCTTTGGTCATTTAAGGTAGACTTCAGCCATTTTTAAAAATTTACAACTAGATGATATATAATCATTTTTATAGAAAAAATGATAGCTCTCCATAAAAAATGAGTTCAGTAGAGTCCAGTGTGATTTCAGTTTAAACAGGGACTTCCTCAATTAAAAGCTTCAGCTAACAGGAGAACTTTTGGGTTCTGCACAACATCTGCACAGCACAAATGCATCTTAGATGTTAAAGCATTTGGCAATGGTAAGGATACAGAGGTTTATCTTCATTTCCTTTAGCAAGATGCAGAGTAAGGGGACAAGTTCATCAAGTTTCAACGTCTAAAACTTCTATATTTTAAATAACTGTCATTTGAAGGAATGATACCAGACAAATCTCAACTTTTTCTTGAAGGAGGGAGGTAGCTGCATGTGAGTCACATGGGGATGATACTGGCAATGTAATAAGATTTCAAAAACTGCAGTAACAAAAATCAAGTGGTGCGTTCATAAAAGGCATTCTATGGGCCATGGGATGTGAGCTGACCTTAGGAGGATGGATGGAGTTTAGATTTAAAAAAAAAAAAGTGGGAGAGTATTGTCTGGAGGCAGAGGAGTTGCAATGATTAGTAGTGTGTGTGTTATGGAGAAAAACTCCTTTGTAAATGCCTGGACCTAAGTCCCAATCTCCTATATGACGATTGCCCCCTCTTCTCCAGGAATGAGTTGGCATTTGCCATCTCTATAGAGGTGCTGAGGAGTAAGATTCATGAAAAGCCCGCCCCAGTGCCAGCACTGTGTTCAGTAACATTAATTTTAACATTAGCTGTATCATCATTTTTTGCTGTGGACACTGCATAAGTAATGAAAGAACTGACTAGAAATGATTCTTAACCAGGGTGACTTACGACTTGTTTTCCCAGGACTGTCTTGGTTTATGCTTATGTGTTCATGGTGGCCCCTTTCAGACTCAAAATTGTACCAGACTGGGCAAGAGATTATATCTGGTCATTGTACCAGAGATTATCCAGAGATTCCTTGAGCGTATTTGTCCCCCTACCCCATAAATGAATAGCTGACATGTTAAATGACATAATTGGTGTTTCCAAAGCAGATATTTAGATCTTTGGGCTTTTAAGAAACGTTCAATTTGCCTTTTAGTTTTGTTGCCATTCTTGCCAGTGCCCTTCAGTATCCTGACTCGATTTCTCCATCTCCTCTTCCATTTTGCCCCACCTTTGGTTTATGAGGATCATCCAGGGAAGATGCTGGTGCCATGTTGGATTCCTTCAAGCATTTGAATTTATTGTGATTTTTTAAAGCAAGCTATAGCTTTATTTTTTAATTTTCCAAGGGAAAAAGAACCAGTATGACAAAGAGATCTGCCCACATGCACTGAACTAGTGGATTCCCCACCCTTAAAAATTCCTTAGAGCAATTTCTAAAATCACCTCCCCCAAATGGAAAAGAGCAGAGATCCCTTATCTATGACTGCCAGAAATTAGCCTTTAATGAAAAGCCTTGAAGGGTCCCACCTCATGGGAATTGAAATATATTTAAGTCTTTAAAAAACTTTTTATCTTTAATTACACTGTTAGCATTTTCCTTATCTTTCACTTTGAAAAAACTAGTAAAAAAGAAATTATGTTCTCACCACCTATGGTGAAGCAAAGATTAATGCTGGGTTCTTTTATGTATAACATTAATCCAAGATTAAAGGAGATTGAAAAGCAGAAAATGAGGAGAAGAAAATGATGACATACTGCATAAATCTGAAAAAAAAAGTGACCAAGGGGACTGTGAAGTCCATGGAAATAATATGAATATTAAACCCTGACATGTTTTCTCATAGTAGTGACAAATGGAAGAGGTGACTGGCAAGTAAATACATGTCTTATTTAGTGGCAGCACACTTAATGTGGGACCCATCTTCCCAGATCTGCCCTCTGACCAAGGTGTTAGGAAAAGGAAATTTCTTTTCTAAGTTTTCTGAGATGCAAAGAGCATATGTGCATTGATGGGGTAGGAGAGTAGGGGGCTGGAGGGGTACAGGAAGGATACCAGCTCCCACTCTAGTTCTAAGCCTTATGGGCTTCCTGAAGACAACAAGGATTAAGCAGACACTATGCTTGAAAGAAGGTTCTCTCCTACCTGCCAGATGTCAGCTAGAGTCTGCTTCTATCTTCTCCAGCTGCCTTAAGAAAATATCACAGACCAAGCTGCATAAACCAAAGCAATTTATTTTTTCACAGTTCTGGAGGCTGGAAGTCCAAGATCAAAGTGTTGGTAGAGTTTGTTTCTTCAAAGGCCCTCTCTACTTCACTGCTCTCTCTTTACCTAAACATCCCTTCTTAAAAGGAACGCAGTCATATTGAATTAAGGATCACTCACATAACCCACTTTATCTTATTCACCCCTTTAAAGATCCTATCTCCAAAATCTGTGACATTCCAAAGGACAAGGATTAGGACTTCAACATATAAATATTGGAAACTATGTGTGTGTGTGTGTTTGGGAGCTCAGGAAGAAGACAATTCAGTACATAACAGGGTCACAGGTAAACATCCCAACAACACGGTGTATTCACAATAAGTCTTTGACAGAGATTGTCAACAGGCAGTAAGTTTGCCAAGTTGCAGGTGGTCAATACACTAATACACTGCTTAAAGATTTGTGACCCTCACCTAAGGCAGGAACTTCTTTCAGGAAACTGCAGGAGGTGAGCACCGAACATGAAGAATCAACAGAACCTGACAGGCTGCCCTCCAAAGGTTTTGCTCAGTCCAAGAACAGTCCACAAAGCAACTAGGAAGTTGAAGTTTGCTGTCTCTATCAGGTACTAGGCCGGCCAGTGATAACCACAAGTTCTGCTCCTTTGCCAAGTTCAGAGTCTGCAGTCTGATGGAGAATAGAATTGTGGAACGAACATGTCCCTCTCCAATTCATCTGTTGAAATTCCAACTCCCCTTGTGATGGGATTAATAGATGAGTCATTCGGGAGGTAATTAATTAGTTAACTTGGGGAGGTAATTCAAGTGGCCAAGCTCTCTTGAATGGAATGTGTGCCCTGATGCAAAGACAGAAGGATTCCTCCTCTGCTCTGCTCTCTGCCATGTGTCCGCAAACCAGGAAAAGGGTTCTCACCAGACAGCAAATTTCCAGTATTTGATCTTGAACTTCCCACCCTCCAGAAAAAAAAAATTCTGTTGTTTAAGGCTCTCAATGTGTGTGTGTATATGTGTGCGTGTGTATACACATATATATGTATATGTATATCACAGTTTTCTGTGATAGCAACCCAAATCGACTAAGACAAACAGGGAGTATTGTGTACAGGATGTTGATGCATTTTACTTCACAAATATTGCCACGAAGTTATATAAATCACATCAGTTGAATTCAATTCTCCTCCACCCAAGCCAACACGGAGCAGGGTCAAGTTCTGTATATGGAGTTCAGACTGTGGATACTAGGCCTGGTGTCAATCATAAATAAATATGGGCCCCTTGTCCCTCCAGAATATAAAAATCTCCAATTTTATCTTTTATTTTCTTTATCATATCAAATATTTTATTTGTTTGTTGTATATTTAAATGTCATTGTCTAATGTCAATATGTGAACCACATGCAAATTTGTTTAAATTGTCTATTTTTTAATTACCTGGCCCTTTTTTTTCACATGCCTCATAATTTTTACTGATTGATGAACATTTTAAACAAATACTTGTAGAGACTCTGGACAACTTGAATAGTCTCTCAAGAGGAAGAACATCTTTTACTTTCTACAAGCAAGTAGGTTGCCTTGTTCCTGGTAAGGTTTGTTGTAGCCTTTGTTGGGACTGTTCTGTTTTAACTCCATTAACCTAGTTGTGGGACTTGCTTTTTGTTTGCTTGTTTGAAAGGAAAAGTGCAGACAGAAATGAAGGCAAGGAGTTGGGAAAGAAGAGAGAAGAGAAAGAATCACTTTATTTTATTTAGTTGTTCATGTTGGTTGCTGGCCCCAGCCCCAGGACATGAACCCATGTCCTTGGGATATATGTAAACAGCTCTATACCTCTACTCCACTGGGGCTCACTGTTTTTATTTAATTGCCATCCACCCCCAGCCAGGTCAAGAACCCTGCTCCATGGGATATATGTGGACTACGCTGGCAGGAGGCCGTGGGTTTAACCACTAAACCACCAGGATGTACCTGTTACTCACTTCTTCTTATTTATTTATCATTTATCTATTTTTTATTGCAACTCTGATTATACACATTAAAATAGACTCATATGTATAGGTTCCCCATATGTACATTTTCCCCATTCCTCAGATATATGTCAACACACCCTGCCCTCCACCAAATCACCAAGTGTTCTTCCCCATTGTCCAGTGGGCTCCACTACCACTTGTCTCCCACCCTGATTCGCTATTGGTAACCTCAGTTCTATTGCAAGTGTCCAAGGGTTGGCTTTGTTTCATCTGTTTCTTTGTTTTTTATATTCACATTCTACCTCTGAGTGAAGTCATCTGTTATCTGTCTTTCTCCTTTTGGCTTATTTCACTTAGCATAATCCCCTCTAGATCCATCCATGTTGTTTCAAATGACAAGATATCATCTCTTTTAAAAGATGTGTAGTATTCCACTGGGTACATATACCACATCTTTATCCATTCATCTGTGTGGGCACTTAAATAGTTCCCAGTTTTCAGTTATTGTGAATAAGACTGCAACAAACATGGGGATGCTGGCATGTTCACATGCTGTGAATTAGTTTTTTTGTATCTTTTGGGTAAAGACCCAGAAATGGAATGACAGGATCACATGAAATTTCCATATTCAACTTTTTGAGGAATCTCCATTCTATTTCCAAAGGGGTTGCACCAATTTGCACTCCTACCAACAGTGTTCCCTTTTCTCCACATCCTCACCAACATTTGTTGTTTCCAGGCTTTTGGATAAAAGCTCATTGTTCTTTTGATTTGCATTTCCCTGATAGCCAGCAAGTTAGGAACATCTTTTCATATATGTGTGTTAGTCCTCTGTATACCCTCTTCAGGAAAATGTCTCTCCAATTCCTCCTCTCATTTTTTGATTGGATTGCCTGATTTTCTCTTAAACATTTTTGTTTATTTTAGATGTTAAGCCCTTGTCAGAAATATGAGATGCAAATATCTTCTCCCACTTAGTAGGTTGTCTTTTTGTTTTGGTGAAGTTTTCTTTCTCTGTGAAGAAACTTTTTAGTTTGATGTAGTCCCAGTTATTTATTTTTCTTTTTGTTTGCCTTAGTGCTGATGTTGAGTCTCCAAAGGCCTCTCTAAGGCTGATGACATGGAATATCTTGCCTATGTTGTCTTCTAAGAATTTCATGGTTTCTAGTCTTATAGTCAAATCTCTAGTCCATTCTGAGTTACTTTTTTGTGAAGCCTGTTAAAGAGTGATCTAGCGTCACTCTTTTGCATGTGGCTGTCCATCCACTTCCCTTTCTGTATTCACTTCTTAAGTGTGTCACACAGCCCTACCTAGTGTTTCTGTGATGTTTCTGGGGCTCAGCTATAACCGGGATGCAGTTATCTAAGCCCTTCCACTTGGGCAGAGTGTAACTCTCCACTCTTTTCCCCATTGCTATTCAGGTGCTGCTCAGTTTTCAGCTGCCTTGCTGCTGGTTCCTACTGGGTTTCTTGGAGTCTCACCCCAGACATACATAGCCTTGGAGGTGGATGGTCATTAACTTGAATGAATCTCTATTCCCTCACTCCAATAAGAACATCATTTTGTGTTTGCATTCTCTATTCCTTTAGAAATTGCCCTCATGGGAAAAACCAGATGATCATGGATTTTTACTTTGGTTACGTTCCTTCTCTCAAGGAATATAGCCCACGATCCCAATTCTTGATTCTATTGGTTGTTTTCAACTACATTCAACAGTTGTGTATATGTACATGTGTGCGTGTTTCGGTTATTATAGTTGCTTTCATGGTGGGAGGAGCTATTATTAATTATTCATTGTCACTATGAAACTCAGCATCTTAGAAAAACAATTTATATGCTGCAAATTGATCAGGCTTAGTTGGGGAGTGTTTATTTGGGATACATCATGCAGTTCTAGTCAGGTAGTTCTTAGGACTGAAGTCTTCTGAAGGTTCAACTGAACTCATCATATATAACTTTTTTTTTTTTCATTCTTATGCCTTTATCTTCTCTGCTTCTTGGTTTCTTTCATTCTCCACATATTGTCTCTAATTCAAGGCTTAGGTTTCTTACAACATGGTCCCTGGGTAGTTACACTTTGTATAGTGTTACTCACTTCTCAGAGGTAAGAAGCAAAACCTTCAGCTTTGACACAGCATAGTTTCCACCATGTTCTGTCAGCTCAGAAATATACTCCATCTCGATGTGGGAGTGGCAAGGTCACATTACGAAGAGCATGCAGGATGAGAGATAATCGTATCGCCATCTTTGGAAAACACAATCTTCCATACATACATACAAACTACTCTGTCAAGGTTGAAATGAGAAATTTCAATCAAAGCTGACTCAAGAAGATAAAGAAAAACTGAATAGTCTTGAAAGAAAATACTAAAAATAGAAAGTTGGTAGCTGAGGCATAGACCGTGTAAAGCCCAGGGACCTGGGTCTGTGACCTGGGCCGGGGTGAGGAAGTAACCTAAATAAATAAATCCATAAATAAAAAAAAATGCTTGTTCCTTCCTGCCTGTCTTTCATTCCTGCCCATTTTTCTTTAAATTTTTTTCCTTAAAAAATTGTAAAAATAGCTGTCCTAACAGTTGAGTTCTAACAAACATTTAATGTGCAATTCCAAAGCATCACACACACTTTCAAATCATAACAATGAAGGAATGTTTTCTGACTCATTATCTGAAGACAGCATAACCTTAATTCCAAAACTAGAGAAAGACAATAGGAGATGAAAGTTGCAGGTCAAATTTATTCATGGATATATCCTAACAAAATATCAGCAAACTAAGGTGTTGGTTAAGTTCTTTGAAAAGCAAAAGATGGGATTAGATGTATAAGATATTTATTGTGCAGAATAAATGAGAAGACATAGGAGTAAACGTGAGCCTTTAGGTCTCACACCAGGGAAAAGAGAGAGGAGGATGGAATAATATGAGTAACCTAAGACTGCAATGTAGATTTAAGAAAGTTTTAGCAAAACTGACAAGGGGGCTTCAAGTCAGCCACCCAATAGAAGGCCCCAACTCCCATATGGGTGAATGGGTGAGTACTACTGTTTGTATCACGTTCAGTCATTGATTTGGGAGCAGCCCAGGAGAAATGTTCCTTGATCCAAATGTGGTAGTGAATCCAGAAAGGTGACAGTAATATTGTCAGTTATTTATGTTCCTTGAAATAGGAGATATAAGTAATTCATTTCCCTTGCTGCTACACAAATCTAATAATACATATTAGAGCATTACATATTGGGCACACCCTGAGGGGTCATGGGGCTGAGACGCTGGAATGCAAACCACATTCAGATCAAAGACCCAGGTTCAAAACCCAGGGCTGGAGTGAAAAACCAAAAAAAAACCCAACTAAATAAACATGTTTCTTCCTCTACTTCCTCCCTCCCTTCCTTCTTCCTTCCTGTTGCTATTCATGCTTTTGCCTCCTCTCTCTTCTTTACTCTCTTAAAAAACGTATGTATTGTAAGTATATAAAAATAAGCAATATGGTGCACCCTAGTGGAAGAGCAGTTTGGTCCACCACCTCCCATTGGGTATAGTCCACATGCATTCCGAGGACCTGGGTTTGCGTGATGGGGTGGGGGTGGGGGACGGGACTGAGGGGGTGGGGCTGGGGAAACAACCAAGATGAACAACTGAATAAAAATAAAATATGAAACGCTTCTTCCTCCTTTTTCTCCCTCTTCTGTTAGCCTTCATTCTTGCCTGTAATTTCATAATCCGCTTTCAAGACAGTAACAATATTTCTTTAAAAAATATAGTAGCAATATTTCTTTTGTTCATAATGCTTTATTCATTTTATGGTATTGAAATTGCATCTCAGGCTATATTTCAAACCACACCCACCACCAGGGTTCCAGAGTCCTTTACCACTACCTTTCTCCTCTTTCCCTTCTCCCCCTTCAAAGGCCCCCACTCAGTCCCCATTGCAGCCATCAGTTTGTGTTCGATGAGTTTTGCTGGGAATTGTTGGTTTACTTGTTTCATTTCATTATCTTCCACACATGAGTGAAACCATTCTGTTTTTCTTTTTCTTTCTGACTTATTTCACATAACATGATGCTTTCCAGTTCCATTCAGATTGTCACAAAGGGCACAATTTTATGCTTTTTTGTTTTTTGGGTTTTTTTTGTTCCTGCTTTTGTGTTTTGCTTTTTTAATAGCTGCATAGAATTCCATTGAGTTCATATACCACACTTTCTTTATCCATCATCTATTGATGGACATTCGAGCTGTTGTCTTGGCTATTGTGCTGCTATGAACATGGGGTATAGGTAATTTTGGGGTTTAGAGATTTTGTATCCTCTGGGTATATGCACAAGAATGGGATTGCTGAATCAAATGGTAGATCCATCTTCATTTGCTGGAGGACTCTCCATACTTTTCCAAAGAGTTTGCACCAATTTACTTTCCCAGCAATGGTTTAGGAGGGTTCCTTTTTCTCCACAGTCCCTCCCACACCTGTTATATCCAGTTTTTTTTTATATAGGCCATTGTCACTGATGTGAGGTGGTATCTCATTGTAGTTTTTATTTGCATTTCTGATAATAAGTGATGTAGAGCATTTTTTCAGGTATCTGTAGGCCATTTGTGTGTCTATTCAGTTTTTTCACCCATTTTTTGAGTGGGTCATTTGCCTTTTTATTGTTGAAGTGTGTGAACTCTCTATATAATTTGGAGATTAAATTCTCATGTGATGTTGTATGGTGTGTGAATATCTTCTTCAGTTCCATGGGTTGTCCTTTTGTTTTAGTGGTGTTTTTTATGCTGTGCAGAAGCTTTTCAGTTTGATGTAGTCCCAATTGCTTAGTTTTAATTTGACCTCTTTTGCCATAGCTGTTCCTTCTCCAAAGATCTTATTTGAGGCTGAGGTCATGGAGTATTTTTCCCACATTTTCTTCTAAGTAATTTAATGGTTTTGGGACTTATGTCTAGATCTTTGATCCATCTTGAGTTAATTTTGGATAATCTAGTTTCTTTTTCTTTTTTTTCTTTCCATTTTTGCAGATGTCTTTTCCGTTTTCTCAACGTCATTTGTTAAATAGACTTTCCTTCCTCCACTGTATGTGCTTGGCACCTGTCCTGTATGTGTGGCTTGATTTCTTGACTTTCAGTATGCTTCCTCTGATTGGTGTGTCTGTTTTCATTCCAGTACCATGCTGTTTTGATGATAATCTTTCTGTAGTATAATTTGAGGTCATGGAGTGTGATTCTTCCACTGTTCCTTTTTTCTCTTAAGCTAACTTTGACTATTAGAGGCCTTTTGTGATATTCACACAAACTTCAATATCATTCATTCCACTTCCTTGAAAAATGTACCTGGGATTTTGATGGGAATTTCACTAAACCTATATAATGTTTTGGGTAGTATGACCATTTTTATTATGTCAGTTCTTCCAATCCAGGAACATGGAATGTTTTTCCATCTTTGTGTTCTCGTCTATTTCTTTTGTTAAGGTCCTATAGTTTTCATTGTAAAGGTCTTTCACCTCCTTTGTTAAGTTTATTCCCAGGTATTTGATCTTTCTCAGTGCTATTGTGAGTGGGATTTCTTTCTTAATTTCTTTTTTCTCTACTTCATTGTTTGCATATAGAAATGCTTCTGATTTTTGTGTGCTGATATTATATCCTGCCACTTTGCTGCATTCATTTGTTGTTTCTTCAATTCCTTGACTGTGTCTTTTATCTTTAACATTTCTGCCAGTACTTTCATCATGGCCTCAATCTCCTTGGTGACATATTTCCTTTGATCCGTAACTTCTTTTTTTGAGATCTTCCTATTGTCTTTGCTTTGGGTGATCAGTCCTGTTCTTGATATCTCTGGGGCCTTGGCCAGGGAGCAAGGTTGCCTTTTGGCTTCTTTGTGTTCCTTAAAAACTGGGGGGAGGGGTGTATGGGGGGATGGGCCTCACTGTCTCCTGTAGCCTGGAATCTCCCAGGCAGGTCCCTGTGTGCTACTAAGCACAGGTTTGGAAATGTCCTCTGGTGATGCTTGCAGTGACCCAGTCAGGGAGCAAGTTGAAAGTCTGCTCTTGTAAGTTCTCTTGATCCCCTGGGAGTGGTATTCACTCACTGCAGCTCTCAATTGCAGGGGATGGGAGTTCACAGGTAGGTCCTTATCTTGTACTCCCATGAGTTTCTGTAGCTTCTTTGGGTGATTGGAGCTGTTCTTGCGCCCCCTCACTCCTTGGCCAGGGAAAAGATTGCCTTTTGGTCTCTGTCCTACTTTAAAGACTGGGGTGGAGGGATGGGTATACCTGCCCCCTGCTCTCTGGAGCCTGGCCTGGAACCTCCCAGATTTGGTCCATGGCTTCTGGTTGAGTGTAGTCCACATGCATTCCAAGGACCCCCAAATTCTGGGGTGAGGGGTAGGGGACAACCAAGATGAACAACTAAAGAAAAATAAAATGATAAATGCTTCTTCCTCCTCTCTCTTCCTGCCTCTCTTAGCCTTCATTTCTGTCTGCACCTTTTCTTTAAAAATAAAATAACAAATATTGGCTATAGCCCAGAAATACAAAGTTATTTTAGTATAAATATTGTCTAGCAGTAGATAATATGGTAACATATTAAAGGAGGAACCCATATAACCAGCTTCACAGATACCAAAAAACCCACAAAATCAATATCTAATTATTATAAAATTTTTAGAAACATAGGAATCTAAAAGATTTTTCTATGCTTTATATGAAGTCATCATAAGAAATTAAGTGTAAATGTAAAAAGAAATGATGAAATAATATGACTCTCTCTAAAAATCAAGAAAAACAAGGATACCCACTATCTCCACTCCTACATAATTTTGTACTATGGGAAAAAGTAAAGAATTAAAAGGCAGAGTATTAGAAAGAAGAGATAAAACTCACTAATTTCAAATTATATTACTACTTATTTGAAAATTCAAAAACTTCTACAGACTGACAAAATAATAAGAAGCAACTTGGAGTCTTTTGAGTGTGAGCAAGTGAAAAGTGTTGTGAGGCTGTTGAGAACTAGCCCCCAGGCATGTTCAGGCTTGTCCACCTCCAAGAAGGAGCTGAAACAAAGCCAGTCAGCCACAGACATCCATCCAAGACTGAAACTTTTTTTTCCATTTCTCAACTAACTTTTCATCTGATTTACATTATTTTTTGTACCAATTAGAATTCAAATTATTATAGACCACAAGAGCTTGATGTTTGACGGACTTCTAACCCTAATTTGCACAACCAACCAGAATGTGAACTATTCCGCCTTTTCTATATGGATATAAATTACACACCATTCAGGTAAATTGGAACAGGATTCAAGGAATTCTTGAATCTGTTTCTCCTGGACTGTAGTCCTAATAAAAACCCCAGTAAATGCTGACATATGGTTCCAACTAGGTCTCATTTATCCAGGAATGTAAAATATACATGCTAAAATAGTAAAATAAATCAGTTCATGATGGTGCAAAGATAGATGATGTGATGTTGTGATTTACAAGAACAATATATATTTGACCAAATACCTATTTCTCATATATGTTTGGTCTTCATTTACAGTTCCTAGTTCACAGCTCGCTAAAGTCTTGGAAATTCCTAACTGTTGAGAGTGATGAAACTGTCTTTTGTTATGAGGATCAAGTGACTTTTGGAAGTCAAGGGAGGTGGTTGCCAGGAGGGTCAATCATGTGATTAGAGGACTGGTATTTATATTCTTAACCCCCAGACCGCTCTGGAGGGGAGAGGAGCTAGATATTGAGTTCAATTACCAATGGTCAATGATTTAATCAGTCATGCCTAAGTAATGAAGCTCCCTAAAAACCCATGAGCAGAAAGTTTCCAGGTTGATAAGCACGCAGAGGTACTGGAGGAGTGGTGCGCTGGGTACTTTGTGCATCTCTTCTGTTTAACTGTTTCAGAGTTATATTCTTTTGTAATAAATCATTGATTAGTGAGTAAATAGGTTTCCTGAGCTCTGCGTGCTGTCTAGAAAATTAATTGAATCCGAAGAGCATGTCCTGGGAACCTCTGATTTGTAGCCCGTTAGAGCACAAGAATTGCCTGGGCTTTTAACTGACATCTGATGTAGAAGGGAAGACTTAGAAGACAGAACCCTTAACCTGTGGGATCTAAAATTACCTTTAGGTCCCTATCGTTAGAATTGAGTTGAATTCCTGTACACCCTGCTGGTGTCCAAGAATTTCTTGTTTGTATGGGGACAACTTCACACATGTTAGAACTGCTAAAACAAAATACTATATCCTGGGTGGCTTAAATAGCTGACATTTATTTCTCGCATCCTGGAGGCTGGGAAGCTCAAGATCAACATGCTGGTGGATCTGATGTTTGGTGAGTGCCTGCTTTCCAGTTTGCAGACCTTCTTGCTCTGTCGTCACTCAAGACCTTGTCTATCCCTAACTACCTCCAAAAACCCTCACCATACCAAAGTACCGCCAAATAGCACCACATGTGGGAGCAGAACTTTCAACATATGTGTTTTGAGAGATCACAAGCATTCAATCCATGACACCAAGTTGTTGGAAATTTGCTTTGTGATAGTGAGCATTGCTCTTACAGTAATTGGAAAATCATTTTGAGAAGGACTCTTAAAGGTGAGATGCCATCGTTTCATACCCAAAGCTTTTCCTGAAGGTTTTTTTCCTGTAATATGAACCCAACAGTCTCTTTCGGGCCACTTGCTTCCTGAAACTTGAAGAAATATGTACCTCCTTGAGGAAGAGAAATGATGACCAGGTGGCTTTTATGTCCCTTTATGACTTTGCCAAAGATTTCTTTGGCAAAGTATAAATTCCATACCTAGTTGTTCACTATCAACAAAATGAATTGTATCTAAATAGCCAAGTTAGCTCTAGGGCGCATTGTGTTTTAATGTCTGTAAGCCTCTCTCTTGCTATTCATTGCCAGTTTCACCTCACGACAGCAAATCCCATCTTTCATTTCCAATTAAATATGGATAAACTATCTTTGTATAAATCTAATATACACAGGACTCTGGGTAGCATCAGATAATTGAATGTTCTTCTTACCACCTCCAGATAAGCTCTCTTCCCCTCTGTGATTCACTGATCATAAATTGGTTCACTGGGAGAAGAATGGGGTAGGTTGAAGCTGCCCCCAGGTGGTAGATAAGATAGCCTGCCTATGAAGCAGGGTAATCAGCTCCAGGCTGAATGCATCTCAGAATGTTTCTCCATATGGGGTTTGACAGAACTAGGTAATTTTTATTCCAATTGCCCTGTACTTCAGCAAATCATTCTGGCTGTTCTGAGTTGTCACCTTTCAAGCTCACGAGTTACTGTTTGAGTTGCTTTACTCCAAACTGACAGTGAAAAGCTGAAGCCGAATACCCACGCAGTTCCAGTCTATTCTATTGAAGGATTCGATATACTCACACCTATCCCTGGATTTCAGTTCCGTGAGGAAAAGACTTTACTTGGATTGACCCCAAACCCTCCTGACAATACTGTGTTGACAAGATTTATGGTTTCCAGTAAAATCAACAACAAAAACTTTATGATGGAAACCATCATGTGAAAGGGTTGATGTAAAAAACCAGTGTTCTATTCTGAAGCAAGTCTGCATTCATATAATTTGGTTAATGGCTTAAGCCCTCTTTTTAATTGAGCTCTATGATTTTGAGTTCATAAAACGTAAACCCGCCAGATGGCAAGTTGAATTTTAAATACTATATTTTGCTATATTAACTTTGCATGATAGCAGTATGTAAGCTTAGGTGTTTACCATTGCCATCAGCATCTGCATATACCACACTAAGTCACCACCCAGAGTTCAACTCCATCCTTCACCTTGTAATTGACCCCTTCTATCCAATTCACCCACCCCTCCCGCCTTCCCTCTGGCAACCACCAGTTCAAATACTGGTATTTTTGTGCTTTTCAAACATGTTGTAAACATGTTCCTGCCAAGGCTGGAATACTATCTATAGGCCAACACTTGGGGAGATGAACTATGGCATCCACCCAACTGCCCAGAGGAGAGAAAGTTGTGCCTTTTAAGTGCAAAAGGCCCTCAAAGCTATAAATGCCCCAGAGGGGGACAGGCTTTCTCATACTGAACAGTCAGCAGTAGCTAGATGCTCTTGGGAAATGTGTGTTCATGACATTGGGCCCATGTGGAACCTCTGACTCTATCACTGCGGCCATTCCATTCATATACTCATTGCTCCAGTTCCAGGGTAAACTGATAGCACATGACTGGGTAACGTCAATTGGCCAAGGCATTTTGTCTGCCTGATAGTTCCATGTCTTTTCTTTGGTGGGCTGCTTTCCAGTGAGCATTAATATGTGAATCAACTATCTTTACATCATGCACAGCACCCATATGAAAACCACAGCCCTTTTGCTCTTTTATTTCTAGACCCTTGGTTAGCCAACCGCACTATTGGTCTCAGCCCAGGAATTTCTGTGTAGTCTCCACTTGGGCTGCTTCTTCTATATTAGGTGTATCCTTGCATCTTTGCTTACTGGGAAGAATTTTTCCCTCCTCACTAGCTTTCAAGGCCACTGGGTATTTCAGCTTCTCCCCGTAACTCAGTCAGCCCATCTGGTAAACCAAGTGAAAGTTTTTGCTGCTTGCACCTCCCGTCTCCGTGGTCACAGGTATGAGCTCCACGCATCCATGGAGAAGGATATAGGCATCTGGACTGCCGGCTCCCTGGTCCTGCTCAGGCTCGATTTTGGGTGTGCCATTTCCATCTTTATTAGAGTTCAGAATGGGAGTGGGTGCTCAAAAGACATAATTCTCCATGTAAACAATACGGCCCTCCTTTAGAAACCAGCAGTAGTATTTCTACAACAACACACTGCAACTATTCTCACCAGAGACCCATCCTGCACTGTAGAGCTAAGTGGACTTTACAGCCAAAGCATCAAGACTCTTGTACCACAGTCTAGACCCGCTGCAGAGCTGTTTCCTGCTCTGGCAGCCTTCTCTGTTAATCTGGTGGATGGAGCAGAGCAGTGTTCCTGTGTGGAAGGCATTGCTTTCATAGCCCAAAGAAATCTAACAGGTACTGTGCTCTCTTTTATGGGGAAAGGGATGCAAGATGTAATCATTGTCTCTCACTTTGGGGGTAATATCTAGTATGTTCCTGATCACCGGTAACCTAGTACTTTACTGAAGGGGCAGGTTCCTGACTCTCACAGGGTTTATCTCCCACCCTCTGGAGCACATATTTGGTACCTGAGTCAAGGTGTCAACCTTTCTCTTGCACTGTACAATCAGCATGGTGGCATTAAAGTAGTGGATAGATAAAATGGTCTGTGGGAAGTCTCAGTCTTCTTGGATTACATTGTGACTGAGGGTAGGAGAGTTAATAGAAAGAAACCTGAGGGAAAACTATAAATGAACGTCCCTCTCCATTTCATGTGAATTCACACTGTTTAGGATAAGAGTAAAATATCCATCTTTTCCTCATCTGCCAACTTAATGTCTGCACACACTGTTTACCTGAGGCATTATTAATCTCTCTAGCAATAATACCACAACCAGCATAGCAGTGAAATTGGGGCTGCTACTTCTGGATCCAGTCAGTTTCTGCATGAGACTCTGATGGGGGAATTAAAACATATCGGACAGAGATCCTCCCCACCCCAAGCATTGCATTCCTTTGTTTTTTAATAATGTCATTTGTCTTTGTCATCTCCCCTTGAGGTGGGGTATTATTAGTGATTTACTGTCTTGGCTGGGTAGAGAAGATTAGTTTCAGAGACTTCTACTTAGCTTTACCCACTCTCAGCTCATAGGTCACAAACCAAATGTAGGGATACTTCAACTTTCATTGTATTCATATGTCCATGTCAATTATACATTCAGGGTCTGGGAAAGTAGCCAGTGGGGATTGTGGGTTCAGTGGACCCATTATAAACTGAATTTTATTCAAGACTCTGTCTGTTTCCTAGGCCCCCTTAATCCTCTATTCTAGCAGGGGGGACCTGGTGATGCTATGGCTCTCTGGATATCACTGTCAATTCAGACTCTGTGTCCGAAAGCCCTCAACAGGTTTGGTTATTCCTCTTTCTCCCTTGTATGGTCTTTTAAGTAAATGACTACAGGTCCCTTTGGAGGAAGGTCTTGGGAAAAATGATTTCAATGTCAGGGTTCTTTCTCCTATGGCCCCAGCTACCTCTTTAGTCAAAGTGTTCTAGATCTCAAAATTGGGTTACATCTGAAAACTGAGTGAGGGGGCCAAAATTTTTTTCACCGGGTAATTGCCATCAACCTACTGTTCCTCCATTCTTGTCATCTTTGCTTGTAGAAATTAAGAAGAAACCTTGTTTGTTGACTATCTTGCCTGTAAGGAAATCAGGTTCTCTTCACCATTTCCACAGCTTCTTGTGAATCCAGCTTTTTTGACAGTTCTTCCCACCTCATCAGTCATTATGGTAATTGTGCTTCCCTGGCTTCTGATGATTAAAGGACAACACATGGTCTCAGCCTTGGACCTGTTAATAATCCCTCTCTGTGTCTGCCTCACCTACGTTGAACCCTGGCCTGCAGACCTCATCTTACCACACGTTTCTTCTGACCACTCCTTATCCCAACTGTATCTGTTCAGGTCATCCAATAAGTAGAAGCCAAGACAGAATTACACGGGCATGAGATTTATTGGATGATATGCCTGTGAAAAATAAAGGGAACTGGAGAAGAAGTTGGGAGGGAGCAACTTATGACACCAAAGCAGGTCTGACATCTGGGGGAGAGGGAAGAAAGAATTGGTTAAGGAAATCTTAGATTGCACTGCTGTTCTAGGAAAAGATTTAGCTAAACCAATGGAGAATTTTGAGCAAAAGGGACACCTTAGGGGACAATTTACATCAGGCATATGGTCCATACCATGCCCAGGCATTGACTGGGAAGAGCTTAGTGGTAGCAGCGGTTGAGAATGAGTGGAGTGGTGGATCCCAACGTGTGACCGCTTGAAATGGCTAAGCATCTGTGTTCCATTGTGGGCTCTTTTGAGGCAAGTTCGGAACCTCCATGATGCCTCTTCCAGAATCTTATACTAATGCTTGTTAAAGAAGAGTGGTTCCTTAGATGTGGCATAATTGTCAAGGAATCATTTGACACTCCAATGAGGTGAAAATATTACATTACTGGAACAATGTCTTCCCTTTTTTAATTTTCTTATTTTTCAGACTATATCCTGGCTCTGTGTTTAATAAAAGAAATCCATTACTTACTCATTCATCTCTTGATGGAACCTCTGTAGTTACATAAGGTCCTGTTAAAGTTGTGAAATCATTTCCTTGAATAGTTCCTCCTCAAAAGGACTTTCCTTAACTTTGTTTTTCCTTTTCTGGTCCCTTACCCCACTTTATTTTTCATCAATACATGTGTTACCATTTATAATGTTATTATATATGTATATGTTTGCTTACTTGGCCATTTTTCTGTGTCCCCTGTTAGAATTCTATAACAGTAGGGACCTCCTTTATCTTATTCACTGCTAAATCTTCAGTATTCGGCACACACGTGCCAAGTACACAGTATGTACTAAATATGAGATTACAGAATGAGTAAATCAAATGTCAAGCAGACCAACCATTCCCATATGTGTAACAAGAACTATTCCCTGTGGTGGAGAATAGCCACAGAGGAAGGACGTTTTTCTATTCACACTGGGGACACATCACAATAATGTTGTCAATTAAGCATTATAATGCCCACTTTGCAGATGAGGAAACAGATGTTTATAGAAGTGCAATAATATTCACAAAGTCTTCCAGCTAGTAAATTATGAAACTGGGATTTGTATATGCTCTCAGTCACTGCAGAATACAAACAATAGCAACGAAGGCTCAAACCTAGTTTGTAAATAGATAAGATCTGAGAAACACTGAACTAGCTCTATTTTCAAACTTGTTGAACAGGATGACTCTCACCATTAATCTATATAATTGCTAAATTCAAAACCATATATCCTGAATAACCCTAGAGCACTTCTAAATTTTACCTCTAACAACTGACTACATCCTCCTTGGCAAAAGGAAGGAAAACTGTTTGCTAATCAAGTCTCAAAAGCCTTTAAATGTTCCACACATAACACTGGAAATCTGGAGAGCCATTAAGTCATTACCTTATGCCAAACTGAACGCTACAGTGTATTTTTCAGGTGTTTTAACCTGTCCAGCATCTAATGACTCAGAAAGTGTTTTTCTTATTTAAGCCCTCTCAAGATTTTTTTCCCCTCACTGAGAAGATACTAATAACTTCCTTGTCAGAGAAATTAGTGTCTTCAGATACCTGTCAAATGATTTTATGAGGTTAATCTAAAGAAAAGGTAAGAAAAAAAAAAAAAGCATCATTCTGAGAAGCAAACAAGAAAAAGCACTCAGCTGGGAAGAGTCTAATTGTTATTAGCAGAGCCACTGCTGGCAGGAGCATGAAAAAGCCACACAAATCAAACACCAGCATCTAAAATCAAATGTGCGTCAACTTAAATTCTAGTCTTCCGTTAACCTGATAAATTATTCAGCCTCCTTACACATTTAATAACGCTCTGACACAGGCCCCAGAAAATATTTGCATATAAAATATAATTTGAGAAATAAATAAAGCCTTGGTAGGAGGTTACAGTCTTACCCAAGCTGATTGTGAGAAAATTATTCAAAGTGGTTGTACTGCGAATTTCCAAGTCATTGTCTTCAAAGGGTAATTCCTTGGGGAGTGCATTTAGCATGGCAGTAGTTGATTAATTCCTGGTGAGTGGGGTCTTCTTGGTTCACCAATCAGAGGGGAAAATCTGGCTTTAGTCTCAAATGTCTTTTCCCTCTGATTTCGGCACAGAAAGATCTCTTTGGGAGAAAATCCTTTATTGGAATCTTTCCCATTAAAAATGTGTGTGTGTGTGTGTGTGTGTGTGTGTGTGTGTGTGTGTGAGAGAGAGAGAGAGAGAGAGAGAGAGAGAGAGAGAGAGAGAGAGAGAGAGAGAGAATGAATTTCTTTGGGGTTATTAAGATCCTTGAAGATATTTGTCTAAGAAGATTGCTCCCAAGTGAAATATACAAAGTATATAAGTGAAAATATGAAAGAAATGCTTGTCCATTCCTTTTTCCTTTTTTTAAAAACTTAAAAAATTGAATACTGTTACAGAATATGAGTCAATTATGCATCATTATAAATAAAAATCTACATATAGTACATTAAGTTCACCATTAAAAGTCCAATTCTAGCCTTCACCATATAATTGACACCTTTCAGTTGATTTATCATCCTCCCTCCCCCTTCGCATTCTGGTAATCGCAAATTTGGTTTCATAATTTAAAAGATTATTTTTATTTCATTTAATTCCTTCATTTTGTTTGGCTTCTCTGTATACCATATATGAGCTAAATCACACAGTACTAGTTTTTCTCCATTTTTCAAAGACAATCACTTGACAGTGAGGAGTAGGGCAAAAACCCGAGTCCTTTGTGGTGACCAAAGAAATACTGACATCTGCTGGTGGGTCTAGGAATCACAAGAATTTTCGAAGGACCACATTTAGCTGTATAGAATGGAAGGCTTAAAATTCAGTGGATATGTTTCACCCTGGTGGAATAGCCGTTAGGTCTTATATCTCAGGTCAAGTGCAGTCCACATACATCTCAAGGACCTAGGTTCATGCCTGGAGGCAGGAAGAACAACCAAGATGAATAACTAAATAAAAATAAATGGGGTGCTGCTTCTTTTTGCCTGCTGGCCTACTCACCTTCATTCCTGCCTGTACCTTTCCTTAAAAAAAAAAAAAAAATTCAATGGCTACAACTCAGAGCTATTCTAAAATGAACTTATTATGACCAGTTAGACTACCTCTGCATTTAAAAAATTATCTGATATAGTCCTTTATCTACCAGTTAGATTGCATTGACTAAATTTCTACACCTGAAACATTTAGTCAGGGAGAAACATTGTCAAGAGTAAAATTAATCAAATTCCCCGTTGACCCTTTATGAGCCCAAAACATACCTCTTCAAAAATAATGCTTCAAAAAGCAGCAAGAATGATGGAAAATAACATTGTTTAGTCATTAGGTAGACCTGTATTCAAATCCAGAAATCTCCATTTGTCTTTTTAATATCTACCCAACTAATCAATCTCTCCAAATCTCAGTCATATCATCTGAAAACGAGGACAGAGAACACCCTGAAGACTACCCATAATTGGAGACAATTAGCACAAGATGCTTTGCTCACAATAACGTTCCTCAATGGGGTGATTATATTTAAAGAATAGAAATATTATGGGATCATTTGTTTTGTGACTGACCAAACTGTAATTAGGAGAGTGCTTGTCAAACTTTAAATTATACAAGAACCACCAGACAATCTTGTAAAAATGAAGTTTCGGATTGTGTTATTCAGGGGAGGGGCCTGGCAGAGGAATTTTTAGCAAGTTCCCAGGTGTCTGACACACTTGCTGCTGGGTCTAGGGTAGCAAGCATATCTGGGGTCCAGCGCCCTCTGGCGGTCAGGCGCATTGAGACCGCCTCTATCAATTGCCTTCCTCTGAATTTTTTTATGAGCGTCAACAGCTCTGAAAACTCCAGTAGTTTCAATACATGGATGAAGAATGCATAAGAAAATTCTGCATCAGGACATATCTGGTTGATGTAGGAAAACTGAAACCTTAATTCTCACCCCTTTCCAATTTAAGGGTTTTACTTCTCATGAGAGAGATGAGTGATTTGGTCTCTGAACCAAAATTGCCTCCATAAGACACAGTTGTTAATTATTCCTGTTTCATGTTCAGCCTTTCTTCAAAATTTATTAGTGTTAAACAATGAAGATCACGTGCTTTGGAGTCACAGTGAGTTTGCGTCCTGGCTTTGCAAGACAGTAAGTTCCTTAACTTGCCCACTCTTAGAGTTCTACTCGGTGAATGAGATAATAGTGATGAGGTCTTATCACATGTACCGCTCGGCAGATGATAATATTGTTTGGGGAGCAAAATAGCACAGCGGTCATTTCCCTGTTATTTTAAATACAGTGTGACATTTGGGGGGAAGAGCATATTAGAGTAGGTAATGGGACATCTCAGACTGAGATGCTGGAAGAAACAAGATGCAGATTTGGATCTGGGTTTCCCTACTTGCTGGATAACTAAATTGTATAATATCTATGGGCTTCAGGGTCCATCAGCACAAATGGGAAATTAGCTTATTCAGGCATATATATGAGCTTTAGAAATATTAGATAAACTCCTAATGCATAATAAGATTCATAATCATTTGTTCTTAATACTACTGGAAAACCACTATAGTCTGAAACTGGAGACTTGGGTTCTGTGGGTCCACATTCTTCTGATTTCTTTATTTAGATAAATGACATTTTAGATAAAACAATTAATGTCCTTGGACTCAAACTGCAAAATGGAGACAGGAAAGTGTGGCTCCACCTGCTGGTAACTGTGTGAATCGCCTCTTTAAAAACTGTAATTCGTTCATTATAACCAGTCACACTTTATTTTAAAGTATTTTTATGCATGTACTGCTTTATAATGCTTTCCTATGTCTTAGAGCTAACTTCAACAACAATGTCATTGGGTAGGAAGGATGGGTATATTTGCATTTTTTAAAGATAAAGGATCAGAGGTTCAGAGAGATTAAATAACTTACCGAAGACGATGGAATTGCAAAACACAAAACTCAGGTGACTTTTACATTCTCACAATTTAAAGCAAAAAATACTATGTATGTGAGTCAGTGAAAATGTTCCATGTTTGCTACTGAAATTGCAACCTCACACAGGATGGTTGTGATTTGATCAGCATGGCCAACTGATAAAGTCTTGTGTGTGGGCTTTGAAGACGTGGGTTCAAGTCCTGGCACTGCTAATTTCTGTTGGCAAGCCACAATCTCTCAAAACATTACTCTTATTGTCTAAGGAAGACTTTGAACTAGATTTGAACTAGTTTAAGATTCTGCTTTTCTTTTTACTTGGTCATTGACAGAGCTAAAGAGATAAGATAAAATGTGAGAATTTATTATAGTTTCTATTTTAGATAAATCTGTCCTTGAATGTTGGGGACCAATGCTAACAATGAGATTTTTCCAGCATCCAAACCACCCTACTATTAACGTCCTAGCCTCCCTTTTAGACTCTGTCACACTATGGAAATCTTTCTACTCAAACCCCCATGACCAGATCTTCCCCTCTGTACCACCAAGCGGTCAGGTAGTCAAGAGTCTCCTTGGGCTTCAAGTCTTCGGTGAGTGTTAGGAAAGCATCAGATGGCCTGAGTTCACATCACGGCCTCACTGATGATTGTGGACCACAGTGTCGTCTCTTGTAGGGTCCCTGCCCTCTAGGTTTCTCAGGTTTCTGTGTTCTCCAAATCTGGTCTTTCAATTCCTCTATCATTTAGTAAATTTCCTTTATACTTAAGATCACCGGCACCAGGGCCTGTCACTGGCTACGAAGTCAGAGAACAGCAGTCCTGCATACTTTCTTTTTTGATAAAGGACTGCCACCACTCTTGTGACGAGCGGAGGAACCACAACTCAAACCATACTTTACAATTGTGTGATACAAGTGAGGTCCTGAGAAAGACAGGGTAAGGAATTAAAAAGTAATTATTCTTGCTTAAAATTTTTTCGTTTAAATATCACTTCCCTCTCTGTGAATCAGGCATGAATGTCCCTTTCTAAAAATGTCCCACTGCACTAATAAATGAAAAATCTGTTTGCTAAAATGTATTTCTGTTTGTGACTGGCACTTTCTAATACTGAGTGTACTTGCAAAGTGCTATGTGCTTCGTAAATTTAGAACTGCATTTCCCAAATGTCAAGTGTTTATTACCTGGAAAAAAGAAAGGAAAAACAACTCTACACTTCAAAAATATTCTGCAGTTCCCTTGACGAGACATTTTAAGGACCATTAGTTGTCTAAGTAGCAATTGTATCTTAGAGAGGGGCCGCTATGAGAGATTGTTGTCTAGTTTAAGATTAGATTCTCACCTTGCAAGGAAGCTGTAAACTCAAGCAGGCATATTGCCTTCTAGTTTTTCCAACTTATCTTTCCTTGCTTACCTCCTAAAAGCCTCCTCCTTCACTTCAGAAGCAAACACATCAGAGGGCAATTAGCACAAGATCAATTTCAAAGGAGGCCTTAATAGATATGATTCCCTAGTCCTCTTCTTTCATTTTACAGAGGAGTAAATTCCCTGACTGGTATCTGAAGATTAAAGAAGAGTGCATCTCTGGATTTCATGGACTTGAGGTATCCTGTACTTTGGTTCCTGGAAATGGATTTTGTCAGAAAGGAATGATCATTTTGGGGAAAAAAAATTCTTCTCAAGATCTACAGAAAGGATAATGAGATAAAAATATATTGGTTTTCTATCTCTGGCAAACTGCTCTCCATCTGATGTCTTTTCTATCCTTTTTTGCCTTAATTTAGGGCGCCAGGAAATGTAAATATCTAATTATGTAGAGATCAGTTTCAGAACATTCAGACCTCAAAGAAGTTCCGTTGAGTTTCCGCATGGTGGTTTCTGAGATAGATTATTCAAGGAATTCTTTCCTCAAATGCCTCCTTCATTTTCACTTTTGTTTTTCTATGTGGAGCCTGGGGGATAACCAGGCTCACAACTGATATTTCTAAGAAATTAATGTCAAGACATTAATTCTGTGAGATGTGCTTTCACAAGTTAAAAATATCAAGGAGAGTCATCTCTAATAGATGCATACTTTGTGGTAAGAACACTCCCGGAGAAGTAAACAAATAATTCTTTTGGAGGAGGAAAGCAGTTTGAATTGGCTTCTCTTGACCTCACTTTTGCAGACTGCAGAGTTGATTTTCAGAGTGGTTATCTCTTTCTAAATCTCTAAAACTTTTCTTAAATTGGTGCTTGCTCCAATGAACTGAAAATCTTAGATTAATTGCCCAACAGCCAACATTTCTTCAGTATATATTAAAGGTGAAGATCAACAGAGTAGGGAAGGGAACTTCACAATGGTGACATATCTTTTCCAAAAGGGCATGGTTCAACATAGGCAGTGTAGATATGTATCACTATCATCTAGGCTTTAGATGCCCTTTAAGAAAAGAGACAGCTTTGTGGCAGGAGGCAGGGAGTCTTGTTTACAGAACTCTATCAAGCACGAAAGTGAGCATGAGTGTCAGTGGCAGGCAGAGCCCACCTTCCCAGACAGGAGGGTGTCCCCGAGCCCCTGCCTTGGGAGAAAGGCAGACTCTTGAAGCAGGCAGATGCAAATCAGACAACAGGTGCAGACAACCAGGTGCTGCAGCCTTAATTTGCTTAGTGCTGGACTTGTTAGTGGAATAGCATAAAAGTCAGTTGATTGTGCCTTTATCCTTCTTCTATATCAAACTTCTTTCTCCAGTGGCTCAAACTTCTTTCTCCAGTGGCTCAAACTTCTTTCTCCAGTGGCTCACTGGGTCTCTTCAGGATATCTTTTCTGAGTTTAAAGAATGTAGGATCCTCTGAAGACTCTCCAGTGTGAAGCCTTCTAATTCCAGGATTACACTGAAAGATGAAATAGAACCTTCTTGCCTGAGACAGCAGAGCCACTTTTCAAGCACATGCTATAAGAAAGTTGGAACTTTAGTCCAACGTTATTATTTTTTTAAAGGAAAAGTGCAGGCAGGAATGAAGGTGAGTAGGCATGCAGGTAGGAAGAGAGAGGAGAAACAAACTCTTTGATTTAGTTGTTCATCTTGGTTGTCTTCCCTCACCCCCTCCACCCGCTGGCCCCACGTCTCTACATCTGGTGGCCTTATCTACTAGGCCACCAGGTCGTGCCCAGTCCAACATCTTTAGTGATTAACAGGTGGTCATGTTGACATTTTATAGAGTATTATTTTAAAACCTCAACATGTAGAATGAGACAGCTGTGAGACCATCAAGACCAGAAGGTCAATGCTTGTCCTGGCAGTGCCAGTTATCAGCTGTGGGGTTGATGCGTACTTCACCAAACGATGCTACGTAACAGCTGCCACCTCTGCAAAGTGGAGACAGGCACCCAATGGACTGAATGTGTTTGATGCGTGTGTGTGTGTGTGTGTGTGTGTGTGTGTGTGTGTAATCACTATGAAAACAGCAAAGCTCCACCTGCCTGTAAATGTATCATTATTATTGATGACCATTATGTTGGAAAGAATAGATTCTGATTTGTGATCCACTGAAGAGTGAAAATTCACAGAAGCAAATTAGTGAAGACTAGAGGTTTCAGGAATCAAGGTACAGGCAATCTGCGTGATTGTGGTACATAAAGCATCCCAGAGATGAGATAAAACCCATCTAACTGAAGTGATGAAGTGAAGGGAGGGTAATTATTTCTTATCAAATGCACATGACAAAGCTGGGCAGCCTCCTTTTCAGTCAGAACACACTGCTTCTCTGTTAGTTGGATAATTAAAAGGCATTTCATATCAATTGACTTGATAGGAAAGGTTTTACTAGCATGAGTAAAAAAAGATCAATTTGATCAAATTTTTTTTTTCAAGAATAAAAGAGCGTCATCTTAACTAGAGAAATGAAAACCATGTTGCCATGATATAATCTATAGCTAGCATTATTGGGAACTCCATAAAAATATTCAATATTTTGAGACAGTCTTAAAGCACACTGCATAATAAACCACATTGCCAGAAGATTAAATCCAAATTATAGCACTGTTTAGAAAGAAACAGGATCAAAATACCTGTTTCCTAGCTCACCTCCAAATTCTTTAACTGTTTCCTTAAACGAGCTCCATTCGACTTATAATGATTTTTTTTAATTTTAAAGTTTATATGAAAAAAATTCCAAATTTGAATGACATAATCTTTATAATGCTTTTCAAAACTTCATTTTGCTGATGGAGAAATCCCAGTATCTTCATAAGTGACAAGTTCTAACTTGATTTTGATACCTGCAAAAGAGCTGAGTTGGAGACAATCAAACAAACAAACAAAAATTCAAAGTAAAATAACAACATAAACTTTCATAAACATTGTATAATTTTTTAATTAAAATTAATGAGGATTTTTGTTGTCTTTTCAAATTCATTCTATGGTCTCCAATTTAATGGTAAAACCATAATGGTCTTAGTTTGACCATTTTAAAATCTGAGGGTAATAACCACTTACTGATCTAAACATAAGACAAAAGCATCCCATTTAGATCCCCATTATCTTGTTGATTTCCTGCTTCTTTCTGAAATCTTCATCTGTAAATATGAGAAAATTGAGCTTGATGGGTATCTCAAATTTGGAACTAACAATATGTGTGACCACGAAAGTATTTTGCGCGCTTAGCCAAGGCACACATCATTCCTCCTGCAGAACGTTAAAATGTCTATTACTTGTGTCAGATCAAAGTTATGAAGTCTTTGCGTTTTTGCACTTACTTCAAATCCTTTTGAAAAAAAATGTTAAAAATGGGAAAGATTGTCCTAATTCTCTCTTACCAGACAGACAGGACCATGATGTTCCTAAAAGACCTTATTCTCGATTCCACTTTTATATATTTATTTCCTGATAAAGAAGAAAAACTGAGGCATAGTGAAGATTCTTTGAAGCAGTGAATTTTCAGGACTTCATCCTAAGACTTACATAAATGTCCTCAGGTATGTTACTTACTCTCGAGGCACCAGAGCCTTGCTGTGTAATATAAGGAATATGTTGTTTCTTGTAACTTGTTTCTCCCCAAATAAGCAACAACTACGCAAACCTCAAGGACCCTCCTATGAAAAGAAGCACTGGAAATAATATCTTTAAATTGGCAAAGCAAAATGAATAAAAATAAGATGAAACATGCTAAGGCCAGAGAAGTAAATGAAAGCTTTATTGAGAAATCAAATATATAGAGTCTACTTCCCCTTCTTGTTTTATTATCATCGAAATTTTGGTATGCATATTAATATCCAGAAAAGAGTTCTCCATAGTTGTAGGAAGACTTTTGAAAATAAAAATATTTGGCTCTAAATGTTAAAGCTCTAAGATCACAAGAAAGAAAATCCACAAATAATCAGTTCCTGCTATGTAGCAGACGGTATTGTAAGCGTTAGGGATATACAGGAGACAAGACAAATACCTTGTCTTCCAGGGTCACTTAAAATATTGCAAACATGAACTAAAAAAAAAAATTCAAGAGGGAATTCTTCCTTTTTTATTTCTTAGATCATAAGTTTAAAGGAAACTTTAGAACACTATGCTTATGGAGGCAGACACTAAAATTTATGCTGGCTCTCACAAATGAAATATTAATCTCCACTCAATTCCAAGAATGAGATCTTTTCTCTTTATTAACCACCTGGACAAGCATTAATCACCCTGGTTAAATGATCATTTGGGAGACTCCCATGATTGATTACAATAAACGAATTCACTGAGTGTCATATGAAAGATGTTATCAGGCACTAGAGCAGATGCATTTCATATGAGGTAGGACAGAATTCCTAGTTTTTAATGCACTTGGAATTTATATAATAAAACATACAGGCTACAGTAGATAAGATATAAACCTGAGGCTCTTTCTAAATTGCAGAAAGCAGAGATCTGCTTTGTAGATGAAAGACACATTTTGACTTAATAGTCTTGATGTTCCAGTTCCAAATGAAGGTAAATAAACCAGTAATTTATAACATTATTATGTCTCCACCAATTCCTATCCCTAATGCCCATTTCTGCTTTAGGAAAGCTTCATGATATACCACTATCCAGGTACCCTCTAAGCTGTTGTTCTTTTCATTCCTTTCCTAATACCCAAATTGGGAGGTTTCCAATATAAAGTCAAATAGAATGTGATTCACTCTAAAATATTAGCTCAACCTGAGCATTTTCTTTTCATCTCTCATTTTCTGCCTCCCCCCAACCTCCATCTCCTTTTCTTCCACACCAAACTTCAAAAAAAAAAAAAAAAAAAGATTAAGATATTTTGGGGATCCAGAGGGAACTCCTGGAATCACAATAGGTCTCTTTCACTGGTCAAAAGGAAAATTTGGTTTTGAATTTTTAATTCTTTATTAAGATAGTTCATTAAAGGGGAGAGGAGAGTCAAAAAGACAATCTCAGGATGTGCCTCAACCCCTGCCCCAGAGCTGAAGGTAGCCAAATGGCGTTGCTAAAAGAGAAAGTGATGGACACCTTTAAAACATTAGGAAGAAGTTTCCTGAACCCTTAACACAGGTTTTTCACAGGTAAGCAGTTTTAAATTCTGTCTTTTTAAATGAAATTCATGATAGGTGTGCTCTGTGCCTATCTCTCAACTCACTCTCACGGTTACCTAGGGAACACAATGGTTGACTGTAATTATGCATTTTCCATCGGAAGGAAATCAGAGATGTTTATGGGGATAACTTTGAGTCCACCCTATTTTACTAATGAATTAATTTTTAACTTTATTGAAGGAACACCGCATCATAACATTAGACAGGTTTCAGGTGAGCATCGTCATAAATCAACATCTACTAAATCTGTATATAATACTTCATTATGTAATGCTATGTATTACACAATAGTGTATTATATAAATCTGTATAAAATACATTAAGTTTGCTATGAAGAGTGCAATTCTTTCCTTCAGCATATAACTGACCCTTTTTACCCAATATGCCACATTCCTACCCCTTTCCTTCTGGTAATCACTAATTTGATTCTACAGAATAAATGTCTGTTTTTTGTTTGATTTGCTTCACTTGTTTCTCTCCCTATATACCACATATGATAGCCTTTAAAAAGTAAATCAGTGACAAACTTGTACTGTTTCATTCGTTATAGCTTACTCATAACATAACTCCTATCTCAATCTTTCTACTGAAAGCTCACATCAGAGACCTTCCTCCAACCTAGGAGTCAGCAAACTCCTGTAAAGGGCCAGATTGTAAATATTTTCTACTTTTAGGGCCAAACAGTCTTTGCGGCCATCATTCAACTCTACAGTTGCAGCACTGTGACTTGTAGATGGAAGGCGAATGAAGGTGTGTATCCCTGTTTACAACAGGTTGTCCAGATTGAGCCTACGGGTCATAGTTTACTGACCGGAATCTGCACAGCTCTCACTCCCTTCTCAGATTCAGACAGGATACTTGTCTAATGCAACTAGTCTTGGTCCATCTCTGGTGGTTTTTTATCTCTTATGTGCTGCCCCAGCCTCTCCCCTCCAAACAAAACCGCTCTAACATATTTTTTTCTGTCTGGAGCATGTGATGTTATTTAATTATATTTCTGAAGCTGCTATTTTCCTTCAGCCTGATAGTCTAACACATTTTCCTCTGCTTTCTATTTTACCTCTGCCCATAATCATATGTACTTTACATAGAGAAGTACATCTCCTTCATTTAAAAGGGTACCACTGCATTTACAAATTTGCTAGTCAGCAGTAATTATTGTCAAATAAAATAAGTTTCTAATTAACAAGCAAATTCAAATTCTAAATAGTGTGCCTGACTACTTAATTCAATCTGTAGCCTTTTAATTTTCCTACTGACAAGCTTGACTTTATCCTCAACCAGTCACTTCTTTTTCATAGTCTAATCTTGCCTGTATTTAGGTCATGTGAATTATTCCTACTAATTTGTTTGTTTACCTCAGTAGAGGACTGCCTAGCCTATAGAGATCAGGGAATGTTAAAATCTCTCTAACCCTAATTCTATCAATTTTACCTTGCAAACAATAAAAACAATACCTGACAAAGCTTTTGTTTTTCACATTTAGTTCTTTTCTTCTCTGTTTTTCTCTTTTGCCTGCGACCTCTATATTTTTAACAGAACATTAAAATTCAAACAAATGATGCAAAGAAATAGAAAGGAGTCTACTTTTACTAGAAATGTGAGGTACAGACAAGGCTAAGATATTGTGTCAGACCTGCCAATTGTACCTGCAATGACACAGAAAGAGGTGGTGACGACTTTCACAAGATGGAGCTTGAGTGCTCTACTGTTCTTTCCCGTCTTGACCTCAATTTCCAGATGTTTCCCCACAGCCTGCTGGCCATGAGCAGACCTGTTTTCATTTCTTGTTGCAGATGTAATAATCAATAACAAACTTAATGGCTTTAAGCAACATAACCTATTATCTTACAATTTTAGAAGTCAGGAGTCAAAAATTGGGCTTCACTGGGCTAAAATCAAGGAGTTGGCAAGGCTGAAGTTCTTTGGGAGATTTGGGTGGGAAATCCTTGTCTTTGCCTTTTCCAGTTTCTAGAGATCACATGAATTCCTTGGTTTGTGTCTCCTTCCTTCATCTTCAAGGCAGTCTAAATAGTATCTTCAATCTTGGTCTGACTCAGACTGTCTTACCTCCCTTATTCACTTATGAGAGTTCTAGTGATTACACTGGACCTACTCAGATAATTAAAGATAATCTCCCCATCTCAAGATCAGCAACCTTAATTCCATTGACAACTCTAACTCCTTCTTGTGGTATAACAGAACATATTCACAAACAGAATTAGAACGTCATTGAGGGGTTATTCTTCTTCTTACCATTTTAACTAACTCTGGGATTCACCAACTGAGAGATCTGCAAGCATCTCTGTGTATATCTTGTCAAAATTACTGGTCTAAAGTTAAAAATATTTAAAAAATATATAAACCAAAATATAGTAATTTACACACACACGTCACACACACCAGTCTGACATTAAGTTTACCTGTAATATGAACATGGAAGATAATGGATATTAGCAGACTATTGGAAAAAAGAGCAAAATAGTAATCCAAGAAACAAAGACCCATCTCTAAGATATCATCTATCCATCACGTAAAATAAAAGTATTCGTAAGTATGCCCGGATTCTGAAAACATATTCCATGAGGAATATGCAAGAGCGATATTTAAGAAAGAAACTTTTAGCTAAGACATTAGCAAAATATTCAAACCAGAAATCAAAGAAAAAGACAAAAAAGAAAATGATAGTAATCAACCTTGAAATTAAAAAATCATTAAATTGAAAGGAAGAATGGTAGATTTTTTTTAGATTATAAATTAAAAACTTAATTTTTTTGATTAAACTTAATTTTAGACATTTAATTTATAATTTTATGTGATGAGAAGCCTTGAAAGGACAAATGCCTTCAAGGGTTGTGTTGATTTTGTCTTTATTAGCAAGCTAAGAAGAAGGATGAAGAATATCTACATTCCGATGACTACTAAAACACTCTAAACAAATAGATAACAGTGCTAGAAACCACCTGAAGTATGCATGGTCCTTCAGAGTATACTAACAGACTTAGAGATGTAGATCTTAAATTTACTGAGAGTTGTAAAAAACAAGAGACTGAGAACTGTAAGTATTTGACAATCAGGCTTGTAAATATTATGGTTCAACCATAAAGTGTGAAAACATTGTTATAGGAAATTGATTTTGCTCACTTCAGTTGTAAATTAACTCATCAAACTTGTGATAAATAACCAACCACTGAGGATACAAACTTTCAGGCCTTATGATAATGAATCTACCACACTACAGGCTTCATCAGAAGACTCAGAAAGTCTTTTTATTTTTATTTTTTGGTTGTTGGTAATTTAACTTCTTTTGGCAATGGCTATAGAAGTAATTCAGGCTGCCTCTGGTAGATCTGATCCATATACCACGCAAAGTTTCACTGTAAGTAAAATGTTAATAACAGTTTTGTACTGAACATCATAAATTCAACAAATCCTAGAGTTAAGGGACTTGGAGAGGGTTAGGTAAAATAAATGTACATTCTTCCTGTTGCAATGAATGAAAACAGTATCTTGTTTTTTAAAGAAATTATATTTGATTATGAATATACTTATTCACAGAGAATAATAACAACACATTTTCAAAAGCCAAAATTTTAAAGATCATGTTCTCTAATCATAATAAAAATTAGGTTAAAAATCAAAATGTGTCTCTATTACTCATAAAATAAGAAGTTCACTTCAAATATGACTTGAATGGAAGAGAAATATCAAATGAAATAATAAACAATAGAGAAAGAAATGAAAGGGAGATCATTGCATTCTAACGTCTCTGGAACACAGTGAAAACTATACTCAGTGGAAAATTATAACCTTGAAAGCTGTATCAGAGAGCTCCAAGACCACCCTCAGTCTTGATGATTCACTAGAAGAACTTAGAAGATTCAGAAAAGTGGTAATATTCACAGTCGTGATTTATTACAGGAAAAAGATAAGGCTTATAATTAGCAGAGGGAAAAAGTACTAGGAATAAAGACTTAAAGAAACCAGGTACAAGTTTCCAGATGCCCTTTCCCAGTGGAGTCACACAAATACATTGATTTCCCAGAAACGATATGCAACAGCACAGGGTAAGTGTGTTGTCAACCAGGGAAACTCGCCTGAGCCTTGGTGTATAGACTTTTTAATTGAGGGTCAGAAACATAAGCACACAGTGTCTACATGATTGACCTCAGCTATTCAGACTCCAGGTCCCCGGTGTAAAAAGAAGACATTCACAGAAAATTACACAGTTAGTGTAAACTATCTGATTAAATTAGTACCACATGACTCAGAGCCTCAAATATGCAATAATACTCTGATCAAACATAATATTCTAAGCACTCAATGCTCATTTTCCAGGAGCCAGTGAGAGGTCAGTCCTAAAGACAAAACTCTCTTGAGAATGTGTAATTTGAGTGTGAGATCCACTGAGTCAGCACTCTTTTGCACTAGTACCCTCATGATTATAGAAAAATATGCAGAGAAATATAACTCTGGTTTTAAGAAAGTGAAAAACAAAGGAGAAGGAAAAGGAACAAAGATGAGAAAAAAATAGGTTGAATGCCAGTTCTTCCAAAAGAGCAACAAAACAAACTGTCATGTGCTTAACCAAAAACAAAAACAAAAACAAAAACAGATGTTATAAATGATGTCACAAAATAAAAAGAATCATTAGAGACTATTGTGAACAGAGTGGATAATATAGAAGAACTGGATAAATTCTGAGAAACATAACCTGTCAAGACAGAATCATGAAGAAATAGAGAGCTTCAATAATCTATAACTGAATCAGATATTAAAAAATTGCAACAAAGAAAAGCCCAGGGCCTAGTGACTTCACTGGTGAATTATACCATACATTTAAAAACAAATTAATTCTAACACTTTTAAACAATTCTAAAAAACTGTGGAAGAGGGAATATTTCCAAACTCATATTATGAGATCAGCATTACTATGATACCAAAATCAGACAAAGACACTGCAGATAAAGAAAACTAGAGGCCAATGTCCCTGATGATAAACAGAGATGCAATAATCCTCAACAAAATGCCAGAAAATTGAATTCTGCAGAGCATTAAAAAGGTCATGTTCCTTCACCACATGGGATTTGTTCATGAGATGCAAGATTGTTTCAACATATGCAAATAAATTAATGCAATACTAACAGACTGAAAGATTAAAAAGATAAAAAATATGATTAACTAGATGCAGAAAAAAACATTTGATAAAATTCAACATCTTTTTATTATCAAAAATGCTCAGCAAAGTAGGTATAGAAGTAATGTGGTTCAATATAATAAAAGCTGTATGTAAAATATTCACAGCTAATATCATACAACAGTGAAAAACTTTAAAAACAGTGAAAACTTTTCCTTTAAGATCAGGAACAAGGTGAGTACGGCGATTCTTGCCTTTTCTATTCAACATAATATTGGAGTCCTGAAACTAGGAAAAGAATAAAAGAAACTAGGAAAGAGAAAAAATGAAAGACATCCAAAGGAAGAAGTAAGACTATCTCTGTTTGCAGGTAACATGATCTTATATGTAGAAAATCCTAGAGACTACACACACACATTAAAATTAATAAGCAAAAAAAGTAAAGTTGCCAGATATAAAATCACTGTACGTGTATCAGTCGCTTCTCTATACACCAACAGTGAACTAGCTTACAAAGTAACTAAGAAAAAAAATCAATTTACAATAGAATAAAACAGAATAAAATATTTAGATATAAGTTTAACCAAGGAGGTGAAAGACTCCTACATTGGAAACGCAAATCATTGATGAAAAAAATTAAAGACAAGTAACTGGAGACACATTCTGTGTTCATGGGTTGGAAGTCTTAATATTGTTATAATGTCCACACTACACAATGTGATAAACAGATCCAACACAATCTATGTTAAAATTTAATGATTTTATAGAAAAAATAATCCTAAAACTCATATTGAAATGATAATTCTCCGAAAAATCAAAGCAATCTTGATAAAGAAAAACAAAGTGGAAAGTTTCATAATTTCTGGTTTAAAATTATATTACAAAGCTATAGTAATTAAAATAGTATTGTACTGGCAAATAACAAAAACATAGGTCAATGAAATAGAATCGAGAAACCAAAAATAAACATATACATACATAGTCAACTAATCTTCAACAAAGGTGTCAAAAACCCATAATGGGGAAAGGACAGTTTCATAAACAAATAGTACTGGGAAAATTGATACCAACATGCAAAAAAAATAAAAAAGAAGTTGGACCCTTATCTTACATCGTGCACAAAATTCAACACAAAATGGTTTACAGCCTAAATGTAAGACCCAAACCTACGAACCCAGGAGAAAACTTAGGTGAAACTGTTCATGAGTATTATTTATAAGTAACAAAAGCAAAATTAGACAATTGGGACTATATCGAATTAAAAACTGCATAGAAAAGAAAACAATCAACAGAGTGAAAAGAAGCTACAGAATAGGAAGTGTCTGCAAACTATGTATGTGATAAGAGGTAAATATCCAAAATATACAATGAACTCCTGCAACTCAACAAATAAAAATCACCTGATTTTAAAAGGGCAAAGGACATGAATACCCATTGAAAAAAATTATAGAGGTAACTTTGTTTACAAAATAATATAAACCCATATGTGCAGGTTCCCCATTCCTCAAGAACATGTCAAAACACCCTGCCCTACACCACATTACCAGGAATTATGTACCCTTGTCCTTTGGACAGTGCCACTATCCCTGCCCCATTCCCTGTTGGTAACCTCCAGTATCCATCTTTCTTCTTTTGACTTATTTATTTCATTTAGCATAATCCCCTCTAGTTCTATCCATGTTGATTCAAATGGCAGGATTTCATCTCTTCTAATGGTTGTGTAGCACCACATCTTCTTTATCAATTCATCTGACCTTCAGCACTTAGGTAGTTTCCATTTCTTGGCTATTGCAAATAGCACTGCAATAAACATGGGAGTGCATATATTTCTCTGCAAAAGGTTTTTTTGTTTTGTATCTTGTGGGTAAACACCCAGAAATGAGATGATGGGACCACATGGAATATCCATTTTCACTATTTTGAGGAGTCTCCATATTGTTTTCCATATGTTTGTACTAATTTGCATTCCAACAGTGTAAATGTGTTCCTTTTTCTCTGCATTCTCACCAACATTTGTTGTTTCCAGATATTTGAATAATAGCCAGTCTTTCTGATGTAAGGTGATACCTCATTTTTTAAATTTGCATTTAAATTTAAATTTGCATTTCCCTAATAACAAGCAAGGAGAAACACCTTTTCATGTACCCATTGGCTATCTGTAAGTCATCTTCAAAGAAACATCTATTCAATTCTTCTGATTTTTGTTGCTGTTTTTGGATTGTCTGTTTTTCCGTTGTTGAATTTTATGAGTTCTTTGTATGTTTTGGATATTATGCCCTTGTCAGATATATGGAATACAAATGTCTTCTCCCAATCAATAAATGTCTGTTTTGTTTGAGCAGTAGTATCTCATGCTGTGCACAAAGAACATTTTTCAGTTTGTGGTTGTCCCACTTGTTTATTTCTGTTGTTGTTTTGCTGGATGCTGGAGTTGAATCCCCCTAGGATGTCATGCACTGATGTCATGGAATGTCTTTCCTATGTTGTCTTCCAAGAATTTTATGGTTACTGATCTTATATTCAAGTCTTTAATCCATTTTGAATTAATTTTTGTGTATAGTGTGAGAGAGTGTTCTAACTTCATTCTTTTGCTTATGGCTATCCAGTTTTCCCAACACCATTAACTAAAAAGACGTTTGTTTCTCCATCATATGTTCCTGGCTCTTCTGTCAAAAATTAACTGACCATATTTGAATGAGTCTATTTCTGGTGATTCAGTTCAATTCCAGTGATCTATGTCTCTGTTATTTTTCCAGTTTTGATCACTATCACTTTGTAGTATAACCCAGTAACTGGGAATATGATACCTCCAGTTTTGTTGTTTGTTTTTCTCATGATTGCTTTGGTTACTTGGGGTCTTCTGTTGTTTTCATACAGGCTTAAATTTTTTTTTGTTCTATTTCTTAGAAATATGCCCATAGAATTTTGATGGGGATTGCATTATACTTGCATACTGCTCTAGTTGAGATGACCATTTTAACAATGTTAATTCTTCACAGCCATGAATAGGAGATATCATCCATCTCTTTATATCTTCCTCTATTTCTTTAAAGACAGACATTTTTCATTGTACATGTCTTTAACCTCCTTTATTAAGTATATTCCAAGGTACTTGATTATTTTTGCTTCTATTATAAATGGGGGTAGTTTCTTGTTTTGATTCTCTTCTATTGTATTGCATGCAAAAATGCAACGGATTTTGTGCACTGATTTTGTAGCCTGACATTTTCCTGTAAGAAACAGCCAATTTTCTACAGAAGATATATAAAGAGCCAAAAAGTATATAAAAGATGCTCAAGATCACTAATCACTTGGGAAATAAAAATCGAATTCATAAGGAGATATCACCTCACACCTGTTAGGATGACCATCATTAAAACGATACAAAAAAACAGGATGACAAATGTTGGCAAGGATCTGGGGAAATTGGAACCTTTGTACACTTTTGGGAGTGAAAAATGGTAAAGCTGCTGTGGCAAATGGTATAGTAGCTCCTCAAAAAAAAGAGAGAAAAAAAAGAACTACCATGTGATCTAGTAATTCCACTTCTGAGTATTGATCCAGAAGAACTGAAATCAGCATCTTCAAGATGCATCAGCATCTTCATTCTGTTCATTGCACTATTATTCACAACATCCAAGACATGGAAATAAACTAAGTGTCCATTGATGTATGACTAGTGGTACATCCATACAGAGGAACACTGTTTAGTCCTTAAAAAGAAGGAAATCCTGTCACATGTAACAAAATGGATAAACCTGAAGGACATTATGAAAAATGAAGTAAGACAATGATGTATG
Source organism: Solenodon paradoxus (assembly GCA_004363575.1). Taxonomy (NCBI): domain Eukaryota; kingdom Metazoa; phylum Chordata; class Mammalia; order Eulipotyphla; family Solenodontidae; genus Solenodon; species Solenodon paradoxus. Next base: position 139,343 of record RJWH01002020.1, on the reverse strand, counting down.
AAAAATACTGTATAATTCTACCTGTATAAGGTATTTAAAATAGCCAAACTCATAGAAATAGAGAATAGACTGGTGAACACCAAGGGCTGAGAGGTGAAGAAAATGAGTAGTTCTTCAATGTGAATATTGTCAGTTTATGCAAGAGAAACAAGATCTAGAGATCTGTTATACAATATGGTGCCTTCAGTTAACAATGCTGTTTTCTACACTGCAAAGTTTTAGAGAGTGATCTCAAGTATTTTTATGACAAAGATGGAGAAAATAGAAGGAAGCTTTTGGATATACATATATGTGTGTGTGTGTGTGTGTATATATATATATATATATATATATATATGGTCTCTATATGTATAGTCTCTCTCTCTCTCTCTCTCTCTCTCTCTCTCTCTCTCTCTCTCTCTCTCTCTCTCTCTCTCTCTCTCTTTCCCTCTCTCTCTCTATATATACAGACAGATAGATAGATAGATATGTTTATAACCTTGATTGTGGTGGTGGTTTCATGGTGTTTAAACTCATTACATTTACACAAAACAAATGTAGTTTTTTGTATGTCAATTACATCTCATTAAAACTGTTAAAAATAAAACACTGGGTGCACCCTGGTGGAGTTTTGGTTTCGTCAGTTGTCTTTGGCTGGCGTAGTCCACCTGTATTCAAAAGACCCAGATTTACATTCAGGGCTGGGGGAGCAACCAAGATGAACAACTAAATAAAATAAATAAAATGTTCTTTTCTCTTTGTCTTCCTGTCTGTACCTGCCCCTGCTTGCCTTCATTTCTGCCTGCACCTTTCCTTTAAAAATGTAAATAAAACACTGAGTTTCCAAAAAGAAAGAAAGAGGGAAAAAAATGTACAAGATCAAAACTGAGAAAGAAGACATCAAAAAATAAGGAATATAGTAAAAATAATTTTAAGAACACCCTAGATATAATTTGTAGCATTAAATTTCAAAACCTAGAGGAAATGTATATTTTTGAGCAAAATATAAACTGCCTAAATGGAGCAAAGAAGAGAAAACCATAAACAAATAACCATAGAAAATATTGAAAATATGAATAAAAATTTACAATAAAAAGACAACCATGCTAGTTATTGTCATAACTGAATTCAAACAATACAAAGTCTACTTTTGGTGTTATTTAAGTAAGTCCAGATCATAAGAAAACATGCAAAGCTTCCAAATTCATTTTATAAAGATATCATAACCTCTTAAAAATTGCAAAGGTAAAATGAAAGGAAAAAGAAATAAAGACCAACTTCACATAAATATGAATGCAAAACATTCTATTAGCAAATAGTATACAGCAAGATAGCAAAAGAATAATATATTGTGAACAAGTAAGACTAATTTAAAAATACATGATGTTTTAAAATAATGGGAGATATTCTCATAATTCATTATGCTAATAAAGTCAAAGAGAAAGCATATATCATGAAACAGCTGAAAGTCATTTGAATGATTATAAACCGTAATTTCTGTTTACAAAGAGCAATATGAAATGTCATTTTAAATGGTGTAGCACTAAAACTCATTTTCATTAAAATCAAGAACAAGACAAGGATACCTGATATTCCTAATAACATGCCTTGCTGCTTTGGAAAAACTGGTAAATAGGAATATACAAGAAAAAAATGATAATGTATTTGAAAAGAAGACTGCTTTTTTTTTGCTGTTGATAAGATTGACTGTAGAAAACCCAAAAGCCCTAGTTTAAGGAAAACTATTTGATTAAGAAGGGAATTGGGTGAGATGTCTAGACACTAGGAAAATATACAAAATCCCTAGGGTATTAATTGTATCTGTGTCACAATAACAGCTAGAAGCTGAGATAGAAAAGACCACATTCCCAATTGTATCAAAAATTATAAATATGTAAAATAAGTTTATTCTCACAAAGGCCCTTTATAATGAAAACTATAAATTTTATTGAAGGACATACAGCAAAAATGGAACAAACTAAAGACACATTATTGGAAGACATAAAAATGTAACTTCTCAAACAATTTATATGTGCAACTAAAAGATGAATGTACTTTTTATATATTGCATTTAGGAATGGCATAAAGTTTAGATGAACGAACATTTGAGAGTAGTCAAAATTATTTAAAGGAATAGTGAGAGGAAATTTGTAATCCAAACAGTATGTTAGTTATATTTTGTTAGATAAATATATTGGTGAAATAGAATAGATTCCCTAGCTCTATCTTTCATGAGATAGGATATGTGGGAGTTTAATATAAGATACCTATCAATTCTCTGGAGGAAAGAGATATTTTATTTACTAAATGGAGTTGAGAGAACTGGTTATCCATAATTTCGGCCATTTGTCAGCCCTGGCCTGTTTGGTCTCAGTTCATTCCTCGTCCTTTTGCTACTTTGCTCTGAATAGCAGGGGCTGAGTCCCTACAGCCTTCATTCTCTCTTGACAAAAGGTCTGACTGGGTTTTAGTCAGAGGTAGGTTATAAAGAATAGCTGACTATCTGGAGGAAAGAAGAAAATAAGGTGAGTTCTACTGGAAAAACTAAGATATATGTTACATTGCCTGAAAGAATACTGTGTAGGAAGCCAAAATCAGGTAATATTAAGAATCTTCGGTAATAGTTCCTTTGGGAAAACTAAGGTATAGCTTACATTTCCTGAAAGTACACTGTGTAGAAGTAAAAAAAAAGAAAGAAAGAAAGAAAGAAAAAAGACAAGGTATTCTTTTGATTTAGGTGGTATCCCTAGCAGCAGCTATGGAGCTATGTCATTTCATCTTTACGATGCCTTCAGCTCCTGGACAACAGGTCTTTTGGGGAATCAAATTTCAAGCAAGAAAATATATCAATAGACAATTCCTAGAAGACAATACAAATGATTCTCCTTTTAGGGTAGGTTTCCCAAGACACAGATTCTGAAATAAGGATTCAAGAGCAAATAGTGTATTTGGGACTAGGAAAATAAGGTAAAGAAGTTATGGAAGCAATAAAAGGTGTACCATTAAGTAAATCACCATTGTTAGAAACTGGAGCCCAATGCTGCGGGGAAACAAGGCAGATTTGGACTTCACTTACCCTACTCAAGAGGTGAGTGGGTGACTGTCAATCTGCGGTAGAAGATTGCTTGCGTTAAGTATGAATTCCTCAGAGTTTTGGCTTGTCATGTGTGTAGACAGAGTGAGTCCTAGCAGCCGAAGAAAGCACTCCCGCAAAGAAACGCAGGTGCTGGCAGCTAGAAGTTCACTGGGCATTCACAGAAAAGACTGTGAGTGAGAAGACATGACAGGACACTATTATCTGCTACAACTATTAAACACAAAAATATGTTCCACTGCCATGATTGATGGGAAATTGCAAATTAAAATAACAGATACCATTGTAGCCACAATATTGACAATTGCCAGGAGTCATAACAGATACCTACTGCTGGTGGTCCACAGGGAAATACAGAGAAAGAGGTGCTCTTGGTGGTAGAAATATAAATTATTACTATCTTTTGGAAATAAATCTGATAATATCTATTAAAATTCAGAGAGAGAAATTTGCTTTAGTAATTACGATCCTGGAATTTATATCAAAGAAATAAATACAGTCACACCCTGGTGGAGTGCCTCTGAAAGTCACTCACCTCTGAAGGGACGCAGGCCACACACCCCTGGGTTTAAGTCCCAGGTCTAGGGAAGCAATCAGTGTGAACTGAATAAAAATAAGTAAAAATGCTTCTTCCTTCTCTCTCTTCCTGCCTGCCTACGCACTTCATATCTGCCAGCACTTAAAAAAAAAAAGAAAAAAGAAAGACGAATACAACAGTCTATAGAAATAAATGTTTAGGGGGAGAGATTCAAGCACGGTGTCTGCAGACTTTCCCCAGTTTTGCGCCCTCTAAAAGGAACAACTATCTGTTCTTTACTAGAGTGACACTGTGGGAAGCCCCATAGCACAGCGGTGACGCTGAGGCAACCTAGCATGTCAGGGAAAAACAACGGCTGCATTAGAAAGATTGCAGGAGGAGATCCACACAGCTGCATGACTGAAGGCGCGTGGAGCAGGCTGCACAACTGGGCTGCAGCTGCAGACGCACTGGGAAGGGCAGAGTGAACAGGCGAGAAGACGCAGGCTCGAGTCCCAGGAAAGGGAGAGGGAAGACAGTGTGTAGGTACTTTGAATGAAGCCCACAGAAGAGGGATTGAGGTCAGAATCCCAATCTCTGTACTGAATGCAAACCAAACAAAAAGCCCCTCTCCCCGGCCCATGGGGATAAATACTCAAGCAGTAACAGTAGAAAAAATTGTTTGCTGCGCCCAAGTCTAGGGTCGTAGAGAGGAAGGTTGACTCTAGTGTCACCCAAATGAAGAAACCCCCAGCCCAAATCTGCAGCCGCTCTCCATGCAGTGTGCTCCCTTTCCACACAGCAGCCAATCTCCACTCTCCTGACTCAGCAAATTACTATGGAAACCAGTAAGGGTCAAAAGTACAAAATAAACCAGAGCACCACCTGCTGGTAAAACAAAAAATAAGCATCTCAGGTCCAAGGCCTTCAGGGGAATGAAGGAAACACAAGATATCCTGGGGAGCTCAAGGTACTGTGACACCAGAAGAAGGCGATACTTCACCAGAAACCAGTTTGAAGACATAGAGGATTATATCTTCTCAGTGGATAAAGAATTCAAAACAGCAATCAATAAAAAAACCTCAAAGAGATAAAAGAATACTCAGCAGCACAGCACAAAGCATTACAAAAGGACTCAGCCAAGCAAGTTAAAGAAATAGAGAATAAGTTAGTAAAACAAGGCCAAGAAATAAGAGTCAGAAAAACAAGTCAAGAGGCTCAAATAAAACCAGCAGAAGACTGAGATTGAAATTTTAAATAAGACGCTAACAAAAATTCAAGATGCGAAGAATGCAATAAATAAGACCAAGAGAACTATAAGCAGAATACATCTATCTGTGGGCATGTAGTAACTAACTTTTACTTTATTCTTTAAGCTAGAATTTATAAAAAGTAAAACTAATTCTTTGAGATATTTGTTAGGTATTGCTGAATTAAGAACTCTGTGAGCACATATGTTTAGGAAACACTTAAATGAAGTTGGATTACTTTCTTAGAAAGTTTCAGAAAGTTCCATATGCAAATGTATGTGGTAAGTCTTTCAATATAAAATATAGCACAAAATGTTTCTTGATCTTATGTAACCACACAACGTCCCACCCCCTCCTCTTTGTGGGGGGCGGGGAGGGGGGGGATGAAGTCTAGGAGTACTTTCAGACTCTAATATTCCTTAGACATTCTCTAAGAAAAGGAAAACCAATGAAGGCTTTTGATCAAGTGAGTAAATGTTGTAGGGAAATTAATGTAGAGTGATGTGTGAGACACAAATGGTTTCTCCTCTCAGAGATATAAATCCCAGCCTGAATATTGAGCATTTCACAGGCTGAGCTCATTGGAACATTTTTCTTCACTCTGTCACTTGGCTGTCCCTAGTGATTTATGTAACTTCACAACTTCATGCTTTCTTTATCTGTGGAAAAGGGAGTGGAGGAGAAAAGAGCTTAATGTAAACTATCTACTAGAAAACCTTGTTGGGAAAGAGCCCGCATGGAATATCACTGATGAATTCTGCCATAACTGGTATTGAATTACATAGAGCGTCACGACAGAAGTTTGAAGAATGATACTGTCATTCATTATTATAAACTATCTTATATTTATTTTTAAAGTATGTCCAAGACTTTGATTTTGACTCATGTCTACCTCATAGAGAAGGCCAGAACAAATGGTCCCTTAACTCTAGTCTTTTTCAATCTCTGCAAATGAACTAATATCTTTACTGAAGTACTTTAGCTTTAAATAATAATTCAGGTCTTTCAGGAAAAAGATGTTAAGAGGAAATTAGAAATGCAAGATATTTATTAGGCAAATCACCTGCGGAAAGCAAAGAGAAGAGGGAGTAGATAGACAGTGGGGTCTTCCCACTGTGATGGAGACAGACACCTGTGAAAGGAACGGGGCCAGGGAAGAGGAGGATGGGATGATCCTGTAGGAAGAACCTTAGAATGTGATTGAGCCCCTTGAATGTCTCCATGCTGTGGGAGTCTCAGAGTAAAGATTACCTGCTGGTCCCACATTGGGCAGCAATGAGGAAGGCTTAGCTCCAGTATGCCACCCCTATGCTCAGTCATTAGCCAGGGAGGGCATGACCTTGTGAAATCTCTGCGGGGGGTCCTGAAGGTGTCACAGTTGGAGCTTATTAGCTGACTATCCTATTTGCAATAGATTCCTTCCAGAAGGGAAATCTGTGCAGTGCACCATGACCGTCACTTTTTATCTGACATGCCACTCTCACTTCTAGTCTTTATTAGAATTCTTTATTCTGCCTATTACTTCCCTAACTAGTTTGTTAGGTCCTAGAACATTAGATCCATATCTGATTTATTCTTGGAAATATGCGAAGCTGTGAAATACTTGGAGGAACCTAGAGACTCATAACACAAATCTGTAGCAATGTATTTCTGCAGTAATAATCATTTCTCTAACAAATAATGCCTCATGGTATGGAATCAAGGTTCCCTCAGCTATTGTCTTCCTTCGGTTGGTTTCCCTTAGGACCTTTTCAGTACCACAGCTTACTGTCCTCACAGGATTCTCTTATTTACTTGGGAGTTAACATTTTCTTCTCTTTCCTAAATACTTTTCCTTCTTTGACTGGCATGATGAAGTTAGTCTAACAATCTGTAGTAGTAAATGCTTAACTCTGTATAACACTACCCAACTCCCTCAGCAGCCTTCCCTCTGACACTGTCTATGTATGAGTTCAATTCTGTAAATCTATCAAAAACTTACCAAGTACCTGTTCACAGTTCCAGTTAGATGTATAATAGGCACAGACTATAAAAGACACTCAATAAATATTTCTAGTTTTAATAAATGAAAGTCAACTTTTCCTGCTACTTACATGGTAGGTACATTACACAAATAGGCAAAGATAAACTACTGTTATGCAGGAATGTGAAGTGTGTTGTTGCAAATTAATGACCAGCCTTCCCAATAATCTTTAAAAAAAGTTAGTTCAGTATTCTCAGGGTACGTAGTTTTCCCTTTTTAAAACTTAAATTCTTTCAAAATGTGTGGAAGTAACACTGGTTTATAACAGAAGTTTCAGATGTACAGATTTATATTTTAACATCTGTACGTACTGAATTATGATTACCGCCAAAAGTCGAGCTTCCATTTACCACCACACTATCACCACCTTTACCCAATTTACCTACTCCCAAACCTCTTAGCCTTGGTTCATTCTGTTCTCATAAACTAAGAGTTAGTTTTTGTTTTATTTGTTCATTTGTTTCGCCTTCCACATGAACGAAATTATATGGTATTTGTGTTCATCCATCTAATTTATTTCATTTATGGTATCAAGTAGCAGATACTTAGGTACAGACATATTGTTACAAATGGTAAGATGTCATTGTTTTTATAGTTGTGTAGTATTTCATAGTGTATGTAGTTATGTGCTACGACAGGGATAGGTTCTGAGAAATGCATCCTTAGGTGATTCTGTTGTGTGAATGTCATAGAAAGTATTTACACAAGCCTAGCTAGGAGAGCCTACTACATATCTAGACTCTCTGGTAGAGACTGTTAGAATCACTGTCATATGTGTAGTCTGTCATTAATAGAAATGTCATTAAGTGGTGCATGGCTGTATAACATATATGCCATATCTTTATCTGCTCCCCCATTGATGCAGTTATCTCCAAATCAGGGATATTGTAAATAATGCTGCAGTGAACACGGAGGTGCATGGAAGTTATTCTTTTAACTATAGATTAAGAACTGTTGCCCTTAAGACTTCGTTGAAAGAATGAAAGAGGAAAAGTCATATTTTTTTTTCAAATCTGGTGCCAATATTATTTACGCTGGTCAATGTTTTGCCAGCAACAGATTCAAACATACATGCATGCATAAGAAAAAATACAGATTTCCTCTGAACTACTGTATTTAGCATATTAGGAGCCACATAGGCTTAATGTCTATCTTGGAACTAGAGGGAAGGGGAACTAACTTTTTCTTGTTATTTTATTTAAAAAGAAACAGTCTTTCATTTTCCCCAGTCACTCGCGTCACATTGTAAAATTATGCTCCAATAAATTTTTTTTCAGCTCCCACTAAATCACTTATAATACAGACCCACTTCATAAAACAGATCAGGGCAGCGACTTTAAAATTAGCTACAATAAAAATCATATAAGCTTAAATTTATGAATACTGGAGATTTTATAAGCCAAAGCTGGAGCAACGAAATTGAAGAATCTTTTTTTTTTTTTCATCCTGAGTGTGTAAAATTGTCCCCATGTCAAGGAGGTAAGAATTTCATTTTCATATGAAACAAAAAAGATGAACAAATGGTGAGTGAACCACAGTATTTTAAGCTGAAGATTCCCATTATCCAAAGTCACCATTTTGCATTCTGGAAGCTTGGTTTAATTCTTAAAACCATTAGGGCAACCCAAGAAGTAATGGCCGATGTTAGGCCGTCCAGAGTTTACGGTGTATTAGCAGCACTTCACGTACAAGAAGGAATCGTCTATCAGAAGAGCTCCATTTCCCATGGCTGTCAGCATTTTGCGTCTACTGGCCGCCTTTGTGCGCACAGAATGCCAATGCCTCTCACCTCTTCGAGACCGCAGAAAACAGGAGCTTACATCAAATTGCCATCTCAGCACCTGCACTTCCACTAATCCTTCATTTCAGTAGAAGAGCAAATCTGATTTCGCCACAGTGCCAGGTATTAGGAGATAGTAGTGATTATGAATCTTCTGTCCCCTGATAACCACTCTCAGCTAAAAAATAATCATCCTTTAAGAAAATACGATTGTGATCCCTTCTTTCATTGCTCAAATATTTGTTTTGCACCTAGTGAATGAAGTCAAATAACACAGTGAAGAAAAACCTCTTGATGGCAAGATTGAACTGAAGACCTGCTTGGCCTGAAACATTATCATTTCACCTCTTGTTCTCGGGTCTGATTGAAATGAGCTTTGGAGATTGCAGTGCAGTCCCTAGAGGGCCCTACAGGACAGTAAATCTGTATCAAAAACAGCCATTGTGTGTTTGAATTCGTGCTGCTTTTAAGGGGCAGCCTGTTTCCATTTAGACAAGTTCAAACACCGGAGTGGAATTACTTCTCTCCTCCTTGTAAGATTAAAAGTAGAAACATTTTTTGAACAGAAGCCTTCACCTGGTATTCCCCTTACTCCTTCTGTTTTCCCAAAGTCATAGAAATCTTTGTTTCCTGGTGACAGCAGACATTCCATCTTCTCTCCACCTTCACTTTTCCCTGCAGAACAGAAGTGTCGTGATTAGTGATTAGGAAGCCAGCTGGTTCAGAGCATGCCCCTGTGTGCTAGTTAGAAAGATGCATCATGATGCTCCAACAGCAATCTGCAGCCACCCTTCAGAATTAAAGTGTCATCTCCTGGGGAACCCTATAATCTAGTCAATGGGACTCAAGCTTCTGCCTCTGGATGGATTAAACCTTTTTTGCATGCAATCTCTGAGACAAATGGATTTAGTAAGGAAACAATAGAACATCTTCTACATCTTAGTAACTACTTCAGTGTGTATTAGTATTGGAGAAATCCTAAAGTAGACCAGTTCATTAAACACTTATTAAAATCTCTAATAATTACTAGACAATGATTATGACAGTAATGGGTTGTCTATTCATTTAGAATTTTTGTACACCCAAACCCAGATCATGAAAGCAGAAAATAGTGATTCAAAGACTCACAGAAAGCTGAGTAGCAAAATTTAACACTATGGTCTTTAACCAGCTGAAATCCTGTGAATTTCTCCTCTTATCACAGTTTTGGCTAAAAATGATTTACCTGATTCTCTATTTAATTATTTACCTATTTATCTAATTATCATTTAGAGTAACTGCTTAGCCCAAGATGGCACCTCTTCTCTGAGCACAGCCCTCTCCTCAGGTGCCCCTCCTCAGATAAGACATCGGTAGCCACATTCTATGCTGTGTGACTATCACCTGGGCTGGATGTTTGACCCAAACCAGATCCATTGCATTGCTGCTCTGAAAGCCATCTTGACATGATCACTGAATCTTTGCCCGTGGCTGGAAGCAGAGAATGGCAGAGTAACATGGCCAAGGAGAAGCAGAGAAAGTCAGACAGCAAAGAGAGAAGAAACCGGAAGTCAAATGCACAAATAAAAGTCAATGTGGTTCCAGAAGGAGGGAGCATTACTGAAGAAGTGCCTATGTTGGTAACCAAGAGCTTTCCACACTTGAGGTAGAATTGATACTGAGAGAGCAAATTTTAGTAAATTTCCCTTTTTTAAAAAAACTTTGAAGTAGATTTCCTGCTAATAGAAGCCAAAGTAACCAGGCCCACCCACTGTAGAAATAATAGCAACTATATAGGAGGGTGATTGTGAAAGTTAAGTGATAAAAATAAAACATCATTTCAATTCCATTAAATAAATGGTAACTATTGTAATTATCTCATTTTTTGTTAGATACAACAGGAATATATGTGCAATAGAGAGAAATACTAGAGATTTTAAAGTATGTTCATTCAATAGAAGAAAATAGTATGTTATTAGAAAAAATAATTATTATAATTATGCTAAAGTACTTTCCTAGCAACCCAGGTATGAGTTTTGTAATCTGGCACTGTTACTGGGCTATAGGCCTCTTATTCGGGTGCATATGTGTGTGTCTGTGTGTCTGTGTGTGGTTGAATGTGAATGTGCATGTATTGTATGTGTGTATTTGTAGATGGAGAGAATATATTTTCTTCACTTACTAAATTCAGATTACTATTATAGTAAGGGCACTTGAATATCATCTAATGAAGTTTATATCACATTTCATTACATGCTTATTCTTTTTATACAATCACTGAATAAACTGTTAACAAGTTAAATTTACGAATGCTGAAAGTTTCAACTCCAACTGAGAAGTTAGCAGCAACATTTAACACTTTAAAATCATGATGTTGGACAGTGGTGATCTTAGAAAAAGAGTTTTTGGTCTTACAGCTTATTCCATAAGGCTTATCTAAAGCAGAGTCTCTCTTCTTTTAATTTGCCAGATTCATGGGCTCACTTTATTCTCTCTCATCTGAATCTCAAGACTTCAAAATCATGCCTGAGTCGATCTCTACTTTTTGAATACTTTACTAAAACAAGCGACAACAGCTAACAATTGTAATGTTCTGGCTCCTCAATTCTTGCCTTAGAGCTAGAGTTTCCATAGGTGGTTGGTCTGCTTGGCTAGATAATTGCAGTGTCAGCTTCGCCAAATATGGGTTTTGGTCAAACGTCTGCTTCGCACAGCGTCAGTAACCAAAGGCAAGATGAGAGAAAGAATCAAGAGAGGAACAATAACAAATTTAGTCTTAATGGTTACATGTAGGGGAAAAAAACCTGGGTTTGATTGCCAGCATAAAGAACTGTCTAGAAATAAAAATCATCATCATCATCATCATCATCATCATCAAATAAAATAGTCTTCTTGAATTTTTGAAGGAATCACATCACCAGAAAAATCATGAATCCAGAATAAAATAATGCCTTTGTCTGCTTTCTCAAAACATTTAGTCTTCCAAATTTACACAAGTTGGAGGAGGACTACAAAAGTAACGTATCCCCCCAAAGCGAGGTTTAAACACCAAGTATAATTGTAGTAGGAAACTGAACTTGGAAAATTCTCTTAGAACGCTGAATTAGACATCATTACAGGGGAATTCTCCCAATAAGGAGGATGTGGTGCTACTCAGAAATTAACACGTTTCTAAGATTTCATTTTGCCTGCCAAATAGGATTTCATCACTGCTTTGGAACAGTGACTGTTTTGGGTGTCTCATTCTTCTCTTTTCTCTTTCAGAGATTGTATTATGTTGCTGTTCTTGATTGGAAGGGTTGCAGATAATGTGCCATTTAAGTCATAGATCCCCTATAATTATAACTAGAGCCACATGTGACTCTTACAGAGAAGACTGCTCACCACCCAGAGACTATGATCTCTGTTCAGTAACTGGTTGATATTCCGGGTTCTTTGGGGGAAGAGAGTGAGTGTGTTTTATGTGTGTTAAAAAAGATGTCTGCTTTCTAGAGACTTCCAGATGTTCACTCAAACCTATTTCCTTTCCTTGCTATACATAGAGATATAATTTCTCACCCCTCTGCACAGGAAGCGTGGTCATGTATAACAATGACAGGTGAGCAGAACTGTTTGGCATCATATTTATATCTAACTCATAAAAAGCACTCAAATCTGTACTCCATGTTCTTTTTCTTTCTGATGGACAGATGTGGATGGATAAATTTAAGAACCTTGTGTTGAAGATAGCAAAATCACAAAGTATAACAAAAGACTTAAAATTACTGCTGAGAGGTAAGTGTCCTACCAGTTAGAAAAGACTTTTTATTGGCTTTACAAAAATTAAAATAAATATCAATATTGTTTGAGCCATTACGGTCTTGAGATTTGTTGGCTATGCTTACTAACCTTACCCTAAGTCCCGTATTTAACACTTGCAATTCATTTAACTTTTTTGATACAAATTTCTGATAAAAGTGAATGTTCTGCATGTCAGAAACTTCCTGAAATACAAATGGCCAGAGTGTAATTTATTCTATCTATTAAGATACCATGAAATAAAAGAGCTGGTGAAATTAATTAGACAAATAATCTGCTTTAGAATTTATATCAATGAAAGCACAAAATTTGTTCAGTCATTTTTATTATTATAAAATATAAATACTAAAATACCTATAATAGGTACAAAGTTCTAGGAAATGAACCAAATTTATCTTTACAGCTCTTCAGTGATGCAAGCACAAAGTACAGTTGATGAAAGATATTAGCAAAACTAGATTTACACTTTAAAACTAAGCACTAATGCATTAATTTTGCCTCTTTCAAATATTAATCAACTTTTTCGAAAAAACTCAGGCATTCAAATATATCTTTAAGACCAGTTAATATTAATTTATTTTGAAAAATGGCTTAATTCAATATAGATTTAAAAAATCTATGAGAAGCTATTATGGTAGAGTCTACTATACTATAATAAAAATAATTTAGGAGAAACCCAGGGTGCCTATTCAAAATTCCTCCAGTTGGAAATAAAAAGAAAATCAAAGACAATCATTTATGTACCATGAAAAGTGAAAAGTAGAAGAAACTTTACAATGTTGTCTAGGCTAATTATAATGTAAGTATAATTGCAGAGAAGATTCTCTAAATGTATACTATTGACTTAATTTTATTAGAAATTTCATTTGCAGATCACGAGTTTTTAGGATTTTCTCCTTAAAGCATTTCTGTTCAAAATTTTTAGGGGATATAAATTAATTTGGAATAATAATAATAGTAGCAGCAGCAGCAGCAGCAGCAATGTCTCATGTACTGAGTCCTTATGTGCTTCCCACTGCATGTGGATTATCTAATCACATATCTTATGGGTAGGCACTGTCAGCTGCACAACTCCAGGGTGTGTCATTCAAACACTGGTCTGTGTAAATGGTCACAACTGGGCCTTGGATTTTACTATTTTCTCATTAGAGATGAGGAAACGGGGGTTCATGAAGAGAAAGGAGAAAAAAATGAAAGAAAATTAAACCAGTGTCCAGAAGCTGTGTGTTTGAGGATTAGGATTAAAATCAGTTCATTTTGAAATGACAAATAATACCTATGCTGCTAATAATACAGCCAATTTGGCAAAAGTCTAGAATCTGACTATTATTGGGCATTTGCCTTTAAATGGATGGCAAACCCTCCACCAACTCAGAAGTAACCAGGCATAGTTAGGATACTTCTGAGTTTCTATAGCTCTCTGGATATTTCTCTCTGATCACATGATTGCATTGTATTATAAATCTTTAACATATGAGTCCTCTCCCTGGAATATGAACTCCTTAAAGGCAAACTGTCCATATCTCTGGAAACTAGCACATAATAGACATTCTATTATTTTGGTAGAATTAATGAAATGGAGTTTAGTTGTCATACAAAAATTAAAATTGTTTTTTTATCAATCATATTTGAGAACCAAAGACCCAAAACATTTCAGAAAGGAAATGGAAGAAAATGTTATTTGACAATCAAAGGCAACTTTCTAGAATGATTTTCTTATCATGAAATCCCAGAAGTTGAACTATGTAAGGTTATTTGGTAAAAAACAGTAGCACATATTTCTTATTAAGACAAAGTTAACAGTAAAAAACAATGTGTTTCTTATTATTGTCTGTTTCCTCAAGTTTGGACTAATTTGAGCTCTAAGATTATTGAATGCTGAAGAAAAAGATATGCTTATTTATATTTTATTTTTTTAAAGAAGGTGCAGGAAGGAATGAAGGAGAGAGTATATAAGCAGGCAGGAAGAGAGGAGGAAGTATTCTTATATATTTTATTTACGTGTTCATCCTGTCTGTTTCCCCGGCCCCAGGATGGAACCCAGGTCCCTGGGATGTAAGTGGACTGCATTCATTTGGAGGTGACAGATGCAACTTCTACAGTACCAGGGCATGCTGTACTTATTTATATCTTCAAGCCATCTACTCCCCAAATTTTTTAAAGTAACTTGAAGAAATAATTAGATATATTTAAAGTTAGTCCAAGCGCTATCTTCTTTCTAAAATGTCCTTTTTTGGGGGAGTGAAGTTTTGTTGTCTTAGACAAAACACTCTGCACTGGTTTGTTGGTTTTTTTGGAATGAAGTCAATAACTTTAGAGATGAAGACAGCAAACCCCTAAGAGCACTGTCCCTGAGACTTCTTCTGATACCTGGAATATTGCTAAGTAGAGGGAGAATCATGCTTATAAATTCAGTGGATCTGATACAATGTAAATGTAAAGTTGAAACAATGTAAATGTAAAGAATATGACAATTTAAAGCTTTGAGACTGCAGATACAATAAAAATAAAATTAGAATACCACAGTTTCCTCAAGAATCTGCCTTATGCGAAGTATCTGAGGAAAGACAAATGTTCCAGTTAGTGTCAGATATGTCATTTCACGCTGCTCATTATTAAACAAAAGTGCATTTGTCTCAAAGACTGACAAATCATCCCTCACCGAGTCTAATATCATATATACATTTCTTGACTGATAGTCATTGAGGAAACTGAATTAAAAGTCAAATTTGTCACTTCTGATGGAATAATGTCGGAGGTTGGTATGCTTTCATGAATTGCCTTGCAATGGTGCTGATGCTGAGAGATCACAAATTGCTAGTAGGTATGTGTCTCAATGCAGGAATTTTCTGAAGTCATAAAGGTCGGGATTCAATGGTTCCAACATATGGTTTGGAGAGGAAAGGAAAACACCCTTAGAATACATGCTGTGGGAGCTTTCTTAATTCTCTACTCAAGGAAATATTTAAAGCAGAATTCACAACCATCTGTTAGAAAATGAAGACGGGAAACTAAAAACCTTCCGATCTTTAGCAATAACCCTTATAAATCCTGTTATTTATCTTACTGTTTTCATAAGTCACACAGGTAGTGTCTATTAAAATAAAGCCTTGAAGACCCAAGGTTTTATTTTGTTTGATTCACTGCAGTAAATGTATTGAAAGATATTGTGGGAGAAGAAACCTAGTGACTCCCAACTCTTCTTCAATTTCCTCATTGCATTTAGAGACTGTATAGATTGTTAAAAAGCTGGGACAAAATGGACTTACTATAATAATAATTTTGTGGACAATTTTCAGGCTATATTTACTGACAACTCAAAATAGCATTCATTGGTTGACTATGAATATGTCAAGTATAGCTCAAACTAGAAAACATAGTCTCAGGAACAACTTCAATGCATTAAGCAGAAAAATGAAGTTATTGTGTTCCCCAACTTCAAAATATACTGTAAATTGACCAGATATACAAATCAATAGAATAAGACAGATATACAAAAATCAATAGAACAGAATTGAGAACACTGAAATAAAACCACATATTATGTCACCAGTTAATTCATGACAAAGGAGCTATTAGCATGTAAAGGAGAAAGTCTTTTCAACAAATGGTGTTAGTGCAACAAGACAACCAAATACAAAAGAAAAAAACTGGGGCACCTGCTAACACCATATACAAAACCCAATTCAGAATGGATTAGATAACCTAGATATAAGACCTGAAGCTATAAATTATACAGAAGAAAACATAGGTCATATACTTCACGATCTCATCCCTAAAGATGTCTTTGGGGATTCAACCCCAGTGCAAAGGAAAAGAAAAGAAAAAGTAAGCAAATGGGATTATATCAAACCAAAAAAGCTTTTTTTACAGCATAAGAAATGATCACTAGAATGAAGACACCCTGATGAATGAGAGAAGATACTTATCATACATCTGACAAGAAGTTAATATCTAAGATATTTAAAGAACCTACACAACTTCACAAACAAGAGCAAAACCAAACAACAAAAACAATTGGGCAGAGTATAACAATAGACACCTCTCCAAAGTGGATATACAGATGGCCAACAGGCACATAAAAATGTTCATCATCATTTATTATTAGAAAAATGCAAATCAAAACCACAATGAGCTATTACCTAACAACTGTGAGAAAGGCCTGTAACAAAAAGACTAGAAACAACAAGTGTTGGAGAGGATGTGGAGAAAAAGGAATCCTTGTCCATTGGTGGTAGGAATGTAAATCGACACAGACACTTTGGAAAACAATATGGAGGTGTCTCCAAAATAGAACTACAGTATGACCCAGCAATTCCATGTTGAGGTATCTGTCTGAAGAATATAAAAACATTAATTTGAATGATATATGAATACTTGTGTTCATTGGGGTCGAGATCAATAGCCAAGATACAATAGTCAAGACATGGAAACAATTTAAATGCCCATCAACAGGTGACTGAATAAAGAAATTTTAAATATATATACATACATATATATATACATGTAATTATATTACATATATATAAATTGATATCTATCTATCTATACACAATGGAACACTGCACAGTGATAAAAGACCAACTCTTGTCATTTGTGATAATATGGGGGAACTAAGGGTATTTTACTGAGTAAGATGAATTAGAAGGAGAAATACAAATATTGGATAATTTTACCTATATTTGTAATATGAAGAAACCACACAAATAAACCAATAAAATTTAAATAAATAAACTTTTGGGACAGAAAGGCTGAGGTTGACAAAGGAGAAGTGGGTGGGAGTTGAGATCATGTGGTGGCAAGAGTTTACTTATTTATATTTTCCATTTTTTTCTTCTTTTGTTTTTGTTTTTGTGTAATAAAAAACAAGTGTGTGTTCAAAAAAAGGTCAACGCACTGACTCAAAGTTTATATACATAAAAAGTATTCTTTTTCTTTCAAATTGGGGAAACAGTCCAGCATACATTAAGAAGAAAATATGTCTCTTGAAACCCATTATCAATTAAATGTACTTAAGTAAGAGAATGTCCTTATGTTGGAAAACTGATGATGAGTTAAAAAGGATCATCATAGCTTTACTTTACCCTTATATCCATATTTGATTCCACACGAAGGGAAATATGGGATATTTCTTATAGTATTCCTGATAATTTCCTTTAAGTTCGAAACATTACAGAATTAAAAGTTTAAAAAATGAATTTTTCTAGTCTTTCATGTATCAGTTGTATAATTTAGCTCATGTTAGTATTTTAAAATATCAGTGCTCTTGCCTATAAAAAGAATAATACCAGCGATAGCCTCAGAGAATATAATAAACAACCGATAATTCAAAAAAGGCTAGTAACAGTGCAACACAACTCTTAAAATTTATTTTCTGCTTGTGCTGATTACACATTTTGGTTTCAGCCAACCAGCAGTATCTTAGGACCTATATGATGCCCACGTGATACAAAAATATGCTACTATCTTAATAATATTCAATTTTAAATGCAAATAATATAGAGTATATCATTATTGAAGGGCTCCCTTTAAATATAAATCAATTACATACATGTATGTATACAAAGTCATATAAAATAAGTCAAGCTGAATGGTTTGGGAATTTATCAGATGTTAAAAATTTATTTAGAAACAAGGCAGAATTGTTAGCACTTTCTCAAAAACAGAAAAGAAGGTCAAAAAGAGAAAGGAAAGAAATGTTCCCTTAATTTTTACTAGATGCAGTCAAATATTAATAACTTGAGAGGGCATTTATAGACAATAAAGCTACCTACTATTATTAGTAGGTCATGGTTGTGGTAAAATATTTTATCAACAGAGAAAATAAGTATCAACACCTCTTCTCGAGTAAGCAGATTCCAGCACTATAATTAAGACGAGTGTTATTTTTCACACATTATCTTCTGTATCCTCATGAAAGCCATAATTACTCAAGCAACTTCAATGTCTAATTTTAATTCCACATAGAAATATTTTGACAAACTGAAAATAGCTAGACATATTTAAATGGTTAAAATGATAGGTTGCCTTTGCCTTTAAAACACTGAATATATTAATCTATGAAGATAAACTAAAATAAAACTAAACAATTGGGACTAGAGCAAACTAAAAAGTTTCTGTACAGTGAAATAAGGTGCCACTAAAATAAAAAGAACAACCCACTGAATGAGAGAAGAGATTTGTACAACATACATGAGACAAGAGATTAATCTCCAAAATACAGTTCATATACCTCAATAACAAAAAACAAATAACCCAATCAAAAATAGACAGAAGAACTAACTAGACACCTTTTTAGAGATGACACAGAGATGGCCTATGGACACATGAGACAATGCCCTACATCACTTATCAGAGAAATGCATAAAAATAATGATGAGATACCACCTCACATCAGAGAGGATGGCCTTTAGCAAAAAGACTACAAACAACAAATGTTGGAGCAGGTATGGAGAAAAAGGAACCCTCCTATACTGTTAGGAATATAAATTGGTGCAACCTCTTTGAAAAACAGTATGGAGATACCTCACAAAATAACGATGGAGCCAACATTCAATCCAGCAAGTCCATTTCTAGGAATACACCCAGAGAATACATAATTTATATTCAGAAAAAAATATCTGCATTCCTATGTTCATAGCAGCACAATTCACAAATAGTCAAGACATGGAAACAACCAAAATGTCCATCAACAGATGACTGTATAAAGAAGCTGTGGCCTATATACTCAATGTAATTCTATGCAGCTGTTAAAAAAAGATGAAATTGTGCCTTTTATAGTAACTGGGTGGAACTGGGGTGGGGACGGGGGGATTATTCTAAACAAAATAAGTCAGAAAGAAAAAGAGAAGTTCAGGACAGTTTTACTCAAATTTAGACTATTAAGAAACAAAACAAACAGTAATAGCTCAACAAAATTCACAGGACATACAACTGTGGTTATGGGGAGGAAGTAGGGAGTAGATAGAGGAAGGAAGGCGTTAACAAGGTGGTTGTAAAATACTCAAACTCTGGTGGTGGGTGTGGTGTGAAGTTCACATAAACTGAGTTACAATTTCATTATCCTACAAAGCATATAGCAAAGTGAAAAAAAAAAGTTGTAAGAAGATATCCTGTGGAGTAGAAACCTCTATCCACATTTCTTATCATAAGAAAAGAAATGAGATGGTACAGGCAGGATGAAGGTTAGTAGGCAGGCAGGCAGGAAGAGAGGAGGAAGAATTTATTTTATTTGGTTGTTCATCTTGGTTGTTCCCCACAGCCCTGGGTCTCAAAATGGGGTCCTTGGGATGTATAAGAACTGCTCCAGCTAGAGGCTGCAGACTTAACCACTAAGCCATGAGGGGATGTTCACATAACCTTTCAGCATTCACCTTTTCTACAGAGATGCACCTTCGGAAAACTAAACCCATTCACATGGAGACCAAAACTATTCAAAATCCTGACAATTCTCTTTTACTTTACGCTACAGTGTGACCAGTTACCACTGTTCTTTTGAATCTGAGAGAGATGGAAAGGTAACATCTCTGAACTAATCATTCCTCTGTGACCAGAACTACTACAGCCTTTCTAGTGTATATGGGTTTCATGATTCCTGGAACAGCAACTTGGGTAAGCTACTAATAAGAAGGTGACTCTCTGAGAAGCCATCAGCATTGGGCTCTTATAATAAAGTGGTTAAAACATTACTGTACTTACCCAAAGATCAGTAAGCTCAGAAAGTCTACCTTAAGGTAAAAAGTCTTAACAGTTACTTCTTTACACACGAGTAAACATTTCATTTCACATATTTGATGGAAATTAATCAAAGCATTGTCTTACAAGTAAAACAAATAAAAGTACTGGATCTTCTATATTGCATTTTGACTAATACAGAAGAGGAATTAGTGTCCCAAATGAAAATTGTAAAGGTATCATTTATATAAGAATTGCTTCTGACATGAATGCATTTAACCAACAGCTAATCTTATGGAGAGCATTTTAAATGTTGCCTAGCATAATTTCCTCTGTGATCAGTGGGATGGCATATGAAGAAGCTTCAAAGAAGCTTGTGAGAAAGACCATAGAATTTGAAGTCAGAACTACTTGAGCTAAAACTCATCAGAATATGGGGAACACAGGGAATGCTCTTTGTATCCCATATGATTAGATGCCCATCTAACATCTTTTATTTCCATTCATCCTCCCCAAAAGACCTCTAAATTTGTTCAGGTCCACACATGTTCCTCTTGAAGCCCATGTATCTCAGAGATAGGATTAAGTGTAAAGATTAACTCCATAGTTCCTATATTCCCTTTACCAACGACTGGTTCAGGAACACACATATGACCAAATTGAAGCAATGAGAAGTAGTTTGCCATTACTTTGGGGTAAAGTTACTTCTCATTCTTCATGAATACTGTCAAGAAGTGACCCTCTCTTCTCCTCTGGATATGTACATCTATGAGACATGTCTATAATACTTGTGTTCAACAGCCAGTCTTAAGATTAACCCACACACAGAGATAAACCATACCTAAGACTCTTGTAGGGAAATAAAATGAGAATCAAACTTCTTAGGCTGTCTACTGCATATTTAGATTTGTGAACCCAGAATTTGCCACAGTTTAAGCTAGTGGGATGGAACTTTTTAATATTTGCAGTTGAAAGGGCTCTGATCTTTCTGACTCAATTTCTCATCTGTGAAAATCAAATTAACATTATAATCTTGAAAAAATCATGATAAAACCTGTGAATTATTCTGCACGGTGTGTGTCACACTATAAGCTTTCAACAGATCAGACTAGGGTTAAAGTCTGGAAGCCAGGCACTATTAACTTTGCTAGAATTTAACTTTGGCCAATCTTTAACAGCCTTGATTTTTGATCACTCACATTTCCATATCAGATGATAATGACAATAATAACCTCTAAAGGACAATACATTGTAATAGCTGAGGTAAGGATTGTAAATCTCTTTGACATTCTCAAAAGACAAGGAATAGAATAATAATGTGCTGGTATTTTATTTTTACTTACACACACACACACACACACACACACACACACACACACACTTTAAAGCAAATAAAATAGAAACAGGCCAAGAAAAGAACATAATTTATCACATTAAATACTTATTCCAAAGGAAACTCAGGAGAGTACAATATATTGGATATTTCCAAAATAAACTAAACTTCAAAATGAATGTAGTAGAATATATTAAAAAATCATCATGTAAGCTTGAGTCACAATCCCTTAATATAGAAAAGTTAGAAATTGGAACTATCAAGAAGAATAAGGTAACTAAAAATAAAAAAACTCAGTGTGATGAGAATAAAATTAAAAATTTCAACAAAATAGTAGCAAACCAAATTCGGCAAATTAAAAGGTTCATACACCATGATCAAGCTGAATTTATTCTAGGGATGCATGGATGAATGATTCAAATGAATGTGATATATCTTAACAAAATGAAGAACAAAAGTCTCATGATCCTCTGATTAGATGTTAAGTGAAATAAATCACTTTATAAAATGAAATAAAGAAGAAAGATAGAGATGATCTCACTCTTAGTGGAATGTGAATAGATAAAAAAAAAGGAACAGATAAAACAAAACCAACCCTTAGGCACTTGCAATAGAATTAAAGTTACCAGTAGAGAATGGGAAGCGGGGCAAGTGGTGGTGGAGCCCACTGGACAATGGTGAAGAATACTCAGTGATTTGGTGGAGGGCAGGTTATGTTTACATATATCTAAGGAATGGAGAAATTATACATTTGGGGAACCCACACACATGAGCTTATTTTAAGTCGTAAAACTAATTTACCACAATAAAATACTAAAAAAGTTCTAAAAAATCTAGATGGATTAAATGCTCAAATAAGCTATCTGTAATATTTGATGCACTAAAACACCCTCCTCAAGAAAAAGAAAATTGGTACAACGGGAAGGTACTTCAACATCATGAAAGGCTTTAGATGTTAAGTCCACAGCTAATATCATACTTAGCTGTGAAAAGCTGAAAGCTTTTTCTCTACAATTATGAACAAGCAAAGGATGTCCACTCTCATCGTTTTTATTCAACATAGTACTGTAAGTCCTAACCAGAGCAATGAGACAAGGAAAAGAAATGAAAAGCATCAAAACTGGAAAGGAAGAAGTAAAATGTCATTGTTTACATATGGCATATTAAATAGTGAAAACCCAAAAGACTCTACTAAAAAACTTCTAGAATGAATCAACGAATTCAGTAATGTAACAGGATATGAAATTAGGACACAATAATCTTTTGAATTTCTATATACTAATAATGAACTATAGAAATAAATTAAGAAAACAATGACATTTGCATCAAAATATAGACTACATAGGGTAACTTTAACCAATGAGTCAAAGACCTGGACACTGCAAACTATAAGACACTAATCACACAAAGTGAAAATGACACACAAAACTAGATATTACATTCTCATGGACTGCAAGAATGAACATTGCTAAATCCCCAGGATACTCAAAGCCATCTACAGATCCAATGAAATCCCTATCAAAATTCCAATGGCTTTTTTCACAGATATAGAACAAATAAAACTAAAATTTATATGGAACAAACAAAGATCCTGAATAGTCAAAGCAATTTTGAGAGAACAAAATTAGCATTACAAGTACTGGTTTAAAACTATATTACATAGTTGTAGTCATCAAAACAGTATAGTGTTGACATCAAAACAGACATTTGATCAATGGGACAAAAGTGCACACAGATAAATCAATGTATATATGGTCAATTAATTTACAAGAGAGCCAAGAATATACAATGGAAAAAGGATGGTGTCAATACTGGTGTTTGGAAAACTGGGCAACTATATGAAAAGAATGAAATTGTACTATTATCTTACACCATACACAAAAATGAACTCAAAATGAATATAAAAGACTCAAATGTAAGAACGACAATAAAATTTGCAGAAGAAAAATTGATGATGAGTTCCTTGACATTGGTGATATTTTTTTGTATCGGACTCCAAAAGCGAATGCAACAAAAGCAAAAACAAATGAGTGGAATTCAATAAAACTAAAAGTTCTGCATGGCAAAGAGGATCATCAGCAAAATGAAGCAGTAACCTATTATTTGGGAGAAAATAATTGCAAATCTTGTTTCTGACATGGATACTATCTAAATATCAAAGAGCTCATTCAACTCAATAGATTAAAAAATATAATTTAAAAATGGGCAGAATATCTGAATAGACCTTTTCACAAAGTAGCAATACAGAAATCTAAAAGGTACATGGAAAAGTGCTCAACATCACTAGTCATCAGGGGAATGTGATTAAAAACCAAGGTGAGATATTGTCACACACCTGTAGAATGGTAATTGTTAAAAATACAAGAAATAACAAGTGTTGGTGAAGATATGGAAAAAGAAAACACTTGTGAACAATTGGTGGAATATAAATTGTAATAGCCACTATGGAAAACAGTGTGGATATTCCTCAAAATATGAAAATAAAACAACCACTTCTGGGAGTTTACCTAAAACACTAACTTATAAAGATATGTATACCACATTCATTCTATTATTATTATATTATATTTATAATGGCCAAGATATGGAAATACCAAATTATCTCTTGATTAATATAATAACACACACTGGAATATTATTCATTCATAAAATGAATGAAATATTGACATTTTAACAAGATTGAGGGACCTTGAGGACATAAAAGTAAAATAATCAAAGGAATACAAATATCATATTTACTTACTTACCTATGGAATCTGAAAAAAAAAATCAAGCTCTTAGATACATATAACATATTTGTAGTTTCAAGAGTCAGAGGTTGTAAGTGGGCAAAATTGTCGAGAGGGCTCAAAAGTTAGAAATTAACCAGTCAGAAAAAATAATCAGAGGGATATAATGTAATGGTGACCATGGTTGATGATACTGTATTGCATATTTGAATGCTGATAAGGGGGTTGATACTAAAATATCTTATCACAAGAAAAATCTTTTAACTGTATGATGATGAATATTAGTCAGCTTATTGTGTTGACTATTTCTCAAAGAACTTTTTCTTTGGATCACTGAATCATTATATCGTTCACCTGAAAAAAAATGTAATGTTATATGTCAATTATATCTTAAAAATAATGAAACACAATGAAAAACATTAATACAAATAATAATAGAAGTGCTCAAAACCAGTGCTAGAAAGAAAAACTTAAAAAGAACTAGACAATAAAAGATACAATATGAACAGGGGAACAAATAAGAAGACAGCAGACTTCTCACTGGAAAATACACAAATCAGAAGAGAACATTTTTAAAGTACTGAAAGAAAACTTACTGTCATTTTAGAATATCATACTCAGCAAAAATGTTTTTCAAATGAAAATGAAATAAACCCTTTTCAAATGTACAAAAATTAAAAGAATTTATCATCAGCAATCTAAGAAATATTAAAAGTCCTTCAGAGAAATAATACCTAATGAAAATGTATAGTCATGCAAAATATGAAGAGTACTAAAAATGATAAACATGGTAAATATACAATTTTTTCTTTCAAATACTTTGAAAAGAAAACAGAGTTTAAAGCAAAAAATATAATAAAGTATTCTGGGTTTATAACATATGTAGAAGCAAAATGTATAACAATAATTCTAAATGTTATAAACATATCAAATAAAAGGCAGATATTCAGACAAAATTAAAATGCATATCTAATTACATGTCTATAAAAACTATTTAAAATGTAAAGAGGTGAATGTGTTCATAGTAAAATGATGAAAACTAAATATCATCCTAATACTATATAAAATAAGCTGGAGTGGCTATAATAATATCAAAGAAAAAAATTCAGAGAAAAGAACATTACTAGGGATAAAATGGATAATTTTAGAAAGACAATGAGGCCATTTATCAAGAGAATATGACAATCATAAACATTTATGTACCCCATAGTGGAGCTTCAAAAATACATGAAGCAAAAAATTATCGAACTGCATGAAGAAATCAATACACAATTAAAGTCTCAGAAAAATTGTAGTTCACAGAAAATCAGGAAATATACAGATTTGAACAAAATATCAAACAATCCGATCTAATTGACAACACATCAGGCAACAACATGAGAATGAATATTATTTTCAAGTGTACGAAGAATATTTATCAAGAAAGACCATAATTTGGGTCATAAAAATAAAGTTTCAATAAATTTAAATGGCTTCAAATCATACAAAGTATGCTTCCTGACCACACTGAAATTAACTTAAAAGTAGTATACAGCAATGTATCTGAAACAACTCAGCAATATTGAAAACTAAATAACACTATCTAAATGATGGAAGAAAGATAATGTCAAAAGTCAGTGGGAAAATATTTCTAACTGAATGGAGATGAGAACTTAACAAAATTTGTGGGAAGCAGTTAAAGTTTTTGAGGAAAAATTATGGCATTAAATTGCCATGCTACAAACAAAATAAAGTCTCAAATCAATTACCCTAAGTAGCTATAAAAATAAAAATAAATGAGACTCAATGAAAACAAAAAAAGGAAAATAATAAAAATAAGATAAGAAATTAAGAAGACCTCAAGCTTCCTTTGGATGATCAATGAAACTGATAAACCTCTAAACAGACAGATCAGGGAAATAAGAGAGAAAATATACATTACCAATATGAGAAATGAGATAGAGGGTATAACTGCAGTCCCTGCTATATTTAAAGGAAAGGAAAAGGATATATTATGAACAACTTTATGACAAATTCTCTAACATCCATGAAGAGGATAATCTCTCTGAAAGACAAAAACAACCAAATCTCATTCAAGAAGAAACTATCTGAATGATTCTATATTTTTTAAAGAAAAAGTTCACAATTAAAATCTTCCCTCACAGTGACTGTAGAGCTAGATAATTTCACTGGTGTGCATTATACAACATATAAAGAAGAAATAATACTAATTTTATACAAATTCTTCCAGAATAGGCCCCTCTACCTACCTCTCAAATAAAATAACTTTGTAAAATAATACAACTGAGGACTCGTATTGTCTTATTTCAAGTCTTATGAAAAGCCACAATAAGCAAAATGGTATTATATTGATATAAAGAGAGACAAAGAAATAAATGGAATAGAATAGAGTGCACAAATAAGTAAATCCGAATATAAGTCAAGAGATTTTTAGTGTGAGTGACAAAGTAATACAGTGGGAGAAATTTCTTCAAATTCTACTTGAACAAATATATACAAAATATGACTTTGACCCTTATCTCACATAACTATACATACAGACATACATACACACCAAATCAAACTGACTCATAGAGCTAAACGAAGAGTTAAACATTTTAGAAGAAAATATAAGAAAAATCTTAGTGACACTGAATTTAAGAAAGATTTCTTTAACTTGACACAAAGGGTACAGACTATAAAATTTAAAAGTCAATTAACTAGACATTAGCAGTATTTTAAAATTTTGCTATTCAAAAGGCGCTATTAAGAAAAGGAAAAGGAAAAGCAGAGAGAGAAAATCATTGCAAAGCACGTACCTGACAAAATAAAATCTAGATTACATAAGATATCTAACTCCTCCAAAATAAAGGAGACAGTTTAATTAAAAATGGTCAAAGTATTTGAATAGGCACTTAACCAAAGAAGATATGTGGAAGACAAATAAACACATGAAAAGATAATCATGGGAGAAATTCAAATTAAAATCATGGTATACAATTATCCACCCCAGTGTAATGCCTAAAATTAAAAATCCTGGCCATACTAAAATTTTATCAAGGATGGTAGGCAACTACTATTGGTTTACATTGTTTATAGAAACATTAAGTATTACAAGCATTTTGGAAACAGTTTGGTATTTTTTAAGTGTTATATACATATTGACCTTGTGACCCAGACATGCTAATCTTAGATAGGTGACCCAAAGAAATATCAACATATACCCACACAAAGACTTGTATATGAACATTAATGACAGCTGTATTTGTAATAGCCATAAACTGGAGACAACTACAATGAACACCAACAGGTAAAATAGAAAAACCAATTGCAGTACAGCCATATAATAGAATAATTCTCAACAAATAAAGTATCTATTGATAAACAAACATTATGAGTGAATCTTAACACTGTTGAGTGGAAGACAAGAAAACACTTTAAGGTAACAGATATGTAGATGGTCTTAATTGTGAAGATGGATTCATGAATGTGAGTCAGACAGATGTGAGTTTGAATACTAATGTGCGCTTATCAAACAATCTAATGAGTTACTAACCCATTTGAAGCTCAGCTTCTGTATTTGTTATGTGTTAAACATAAACACTACTAAAGAATGTTTTATGTGAGGATAAGAATGTATGTATCGAAGTCTTGCTGTATTAAACACAGTAATATATAATATAATATAATATAATATATATTATATATATATAATATCCAGTATAGTACCTGGCACACTATAAATGTTTGTTTCCATATGTCTTATTTTCTTCTGTTTATTTATATGATGTCTTTTCCCTCTGCAGAATATATCTCCTTAGCTCTATTATTTTGTTTTTTGGTTTTTGGGTTTTTTTTTTCAAATCAAAGAATATCTTTCTATTCCACTTGGAACCAAACACAAATTTTGTTTTAATGTTGTTTTAGGACACTTACTCTCTTTAAACCAACATATGTTATTCCTTCTGTCCTCAAGTGAGAATTGAGTTAATTGGACTGTCCACTCATGTCTCTACGAAATCCTTTCTTCATTTTTACCTCCTAAACCCACTCCCAGTATCCTCACCTAAACAGGCAATCTTATAATGTTTGATATATGCCCTTGAATATGCATGCATGCAAGTATGTATGTATATCTAGACATACGTGTGTGTGTTTATGCATGTGTGTATGTATGTGCTTTGCTATTTAAATGGCTTTGCTATTGCTTATTTTTCCTTTTATGCTATATTTTACAGTTCTATACTATTACTCTCTATATGTATAGAGTAATTTGCTTCTACTGCTGTTTGTATTCTATACTACATATTCATCAGAGTTAACTCTCTGACTCTTGGAATGTACACCCACGTGGCCAACTTCCTTGCACCACAAACAGTAATGAAATAAATATCCTAGTATTTGTCGACTTGTGGAACTATATAAGAATTTTTCTGGGACATATATCCAAAAGGTAGGATTGCTGGGTCACTGGACAAAAAAGCAATTAATTTCACTAAATCAGTACTAATAGACTGCTTTTCAAAATGATTTAATCAGTTTGTATTTCCACCAGCATTTGGAATGAATGATTTGATCAAATTTTGGCCAATATTCTATCTCACTTTAATTTTCATTCTGACATTAGTAAGTTGGAATATCACTTCCTATTCTTTTAGCTACTTGGCTTTCTCCTTTGTAAATCATATTTCTATCATTTGCTCATATTTCTATTAAATTTCCCATCTTTTACTTATTAGGACTGTGTATATATTAATGGCATTAATTTTACACATTGCTGAAAACTATTCCAGTCTGATACCAATCTGTTAACTTTGTTTAAGGTGTTGTCCATTCATTACAAAACCTTTATTTTAATACAGCCGTGGCCATTATTTCTTAAACTATTTAAAAATAATTTGGAGGTTATATCTAAGAAATATAGCCCCTACATTATGGCACCTACATTATGATCTATAGTTTTAGAGTTTGCCTTTGCATCTATCTTTATTCTACATGGAGTTCAACTTTTTTATATAATGTGATGTAGAAATTAATTTTTCTTCATATTCTGAGCCAGTGTTCCAATACCATTCACTAAAGAGTCTGTCTTTTCTCCATTAGGTGAGTAATGCATCTTTATCATATATCACTCCTATTTTTGATAAAAAGAATTATTTAGGAAGAATGATGACTCAGATAAGATAGACAAGAGAAATATTTCTCCCCATCCATCTTCAGACCGGTAGTGGTGACTGCTCACTATAGAATCAACCTTCTTAAGCCACATACAAATAGAAAACTTTAAATTCATCCAGCAGCTATAAAGGGATCTTTTGGATCAAGAGTAAACAAGGCCAAGTGCGTCAGAATATTACATTTGAATTCCTGCAATTGCTTCAATGTTTAGTAGCATAATAATGTGTTTCTGGGTCATGTTGCATGAATAAAATATTTTGTGTATCAGAGCTACACTATACATTGCATCATAACTATACTTATCTAGTAGCTATTTAGGATGTGAGCAGACCTGTTATACACAAAATTTCCAATTTCCTAAAGTTTCCTAAAACTCATGGAGGGATTTAGGGTACTTGACATGATATAGTATTTACCTGGTAAATTTTTTGTAAGCAAGGAAAAAATTAGTCCAAAACAGCTCTGATTTATGACTTACTTGAGTATTCTATACATAGGAAGTGCTAAAAAAGTGTCCTTGGCTGATTACCTGGCTGAGAGCCCACATATTTACTAGGCTGCAATTTACATGCAGAAGGAAATCTTCTTTCATGCAAGTCATATCTATTTTCCTTTGCCTTTTGTTAGGAGAAAAAAAAAAACTACCAAAAACATCAAGGACTGTTAACACTTTGTAAAACTTAACTCTGTACAACAAATCCTTTTCAGGGAATATGGACCACATACTCACATGAATATTTCTACCTTATCCTGGGATTTAGATGGAAATTATTTTGGAAGCTTGCTATTTGGTTACAAGTAGAAAATAGAATCAGCCAGTCAATATTTCCCCTTGAAACTAGTGATGTGTGGTGTTAGGAGCTGGAATATTAACTAAAGGTGTAGTACTATCTAGTACCAGTATTTATGCCTCCCATTTTCAACATTCATGGGCATTCTTCAAGTTCAAGAACAAAAGACCAGACCCAATCATTCTAAAAACACTTAAGCTCATTCTATCCAGAGATTTCTTGAGAGTGTCACAGAGTTGGTAGTGGTGAACCTATGAATTACAGATGAAATTCTTAGTTTTTCTTTGATTTTGGTGAAACATTTGTAGTTACTCATTATAGAATAAAAAGAAGTGTGACTTACGATTTACAAATTCACATAGCTGGGTGTTGTATTATCACAATTGTTATTCTATTATATTTAAGTTCTATTTTTTTTTCTGTTTTGTAACAGAAGGACACCACTGTGATATCACAGTGGAACCTGTGGAAGCTTCCCCTGTCAGGGAGAAAATATTAGGGTGTGAATGGGGCGCACGCCTCCCACTCCCTCCCTTCCTTTCCAGATATCTACCAGGTAGATACATATCATATAAACACACTGACAACTCCAAAGAGAGTTTCAAGTAATGACAGAAAATCACAACAGCTACAGTCTCACTTGGGAAAGAGACACAAAGAAATACACATGTTCTTTTTGGCCAAAGATTTTTGGCTAATGTGAATCTCGCAAAGAATGTTTTAAAATTTCAGTGTGCTTTTAATATAGCAGCACACATATTAAATAAGAAACCAACTTCAGTGTTCATGTAGAAAATTACATAATTTTCTCCACAACTTGAATATTTTTCTCTACTAAACACATATTGGAATATGTGTAACATTAGGACACTTTCTTAATCTCAAACCATTTCAAGTATCTCTACGTCAGTGACACTGGAGATTCTGCTTTGATAGTTTAGAGAGTATTTCCTAAATTACAATAGGAAGTAAGATGGGAAAACCTAAGCTCTAGATGTCCTAATCATATGTAATTTTTAAATTAAAATAACTTTTAAAGTCTCCATGCTTTATATTAAATGAATTTTCAGTATGTTTCATCACTTTTACTCATCAATCATATATTTCCAATTATTATCAAAAAGTTTAAATTCCTACTTGCCAGAAAACACTTTACTATAAAAATACTAAAGTGTTCTGAATATTTTTAATAAATTGTTAGTAACATAATAGAGACATCATCAATACTGGCAGCAGATTTAAAAAAAATAAATTCATTAGAAGCAGTAGAAAAAGAATTATTCAACACCATGAAAAGAAAGATAACAAATAGATTATACTTCTTGTAACTAAAGTCATGTTCCTTTTGGGACATATTTACATGTAAATTTTCAATCAGTTTATGGGTTTAATAGATTTCATTTGTTATAAAAGAAAAAAATGAAAATATGAACAAAGAAAATCACCACACATGTCAACTATAATCAAATTAAAGATGTGATTTATCAACATATGCAATTTACAGCATGTTTCCACAAGTGAACAATTAATAAAATAATTGTCTAATCATTAGAATGATGTTTGTGATTTATTCAGCATGTTGCCTGGTCTGTTCCACCACATTCTGGGCTCTTAGGGTGGCAATACAAAGACAAGCAGGAAACTATACGTAAAATGACTTATTCAAGTCAAATAACTTACTCAGTATTGCAGTAATAACATCTATTACCAGGTATCATCATAGTGAATGGGAGAGTTATGAAAATGCTAATATTCTACTTAACCTTCATTTTACATTGATGTTTAAACTATATGTCTTATTTCTCATGTAAACATACACCTATCCTGAGAATTAAGTTTTGCTGTGCTTTAATCCTTACAGCTTTCCTATGAAGTCTGGTTGTATTATTCCTGTTTCATAAGTGGGAGCCCAATCCCTCAATCCTACCCCCATCTGGAGGTTCTTGGGGGAGAATACCATGATTTATCTTCAACGATCTTCATTTTGATGAATCAAAATCAAGGAGATGACTTTTTCACCTATCATATATCCACTCTCCAGGATCTTTTTCGTTTTCTAAAACTTCACCTATGTTCTAGGTTTAATTGAAAAATCACCTCCTTTTCTGCAAGAGATTCTACTAAGTTTAATTATACCTACCTTCATTCCTCATAGTACCTTATTCATAACTTTTGTAATAGCATTTATTATATCAGATAATAGTGATGATATGCACATCTGTTTCCTTCTGTGGGACTTAATTAACTTTATCCACTCCCACCCCCAAGAGCTGGTTATAAACTCTGGCATGGAATAGCTGCTTAATAATTGCTTTTAAAATAAACTGAATGTGTGACCCCATAAATAGACAATAGGTAAGGAAAACTGAATATTTTAACAATTCATGTCTTTGAAGTAGATCCTCTCAGTGGAGAGGAAAAGACTTAAGAGCGAGGCAGGAAATCAATATAAATTATAAAGGGTGGATTTAAAATATAGATAAAGGAGGAAAAGAACTGGAGTAAATCCAAGCAACATAGCATAACCCCTAATAACCCAAGTGAACATAATCAGGCATGTTACCATATGACATAAAGGATTTTTATTCCTGAATAATCAAGAGTTTCTTATTTAAATACATAATTTTCTTATATGCATTCTTTAAGACAGGAAGAAAGATGAGAAGGATATTGTTGATAATACAAAGGTCTGCCAGAGAAAGAAACACGATGAATACTAATAAATCAGCTGTTCTTTCTAGAAAGGGTTTTCCAGACAGAACACCTTTTATCATCATTCTGATGAGAGTACACATGGCCATTAGAAATATCAGCAAGGAAATAGTCATTGAGTCCCTACCTCACACCAAGCACTTTGCCAAGAGTTTTCATATATGATCATATTTTGATAAAATGATTTCAATATCATGGTTCCTATTTTACCAGGAAGTTAACTGAAGATCAGAACAACCAAATGAGTTGTTAAAACTGCAAACTTAATGGGGAGCTTTGATCAAATCCAATCTTGGGACTCTTCCTATTAAACCCTACAATGACCATGTTTAATTGAATTTTTTTGGAAGCATTGCTATTCACCTACAGCATTATATTAAAATTATTCCATTTTACGACACTTTTGCTTAGGCTATATCACATTTGCTAAATTGCAGTTTGAGGATTCCTTTCACATGAAGTTGGAGAATTTGGCTATATTCTTGGGGCATCTCATGGAAACCACGTTTGGGTAACTTGTTGTCATAGTAGTGATGGCTCACAGGTGTGTCTTCAACAGTTTTAGAGAAGGGCCAGAATCCATACAGCTTCACATTCTCACAGAGCTCAACTGCCACACTCGTGATCATCAAGCCAGAGGACAGGCGATACTCTGTCACACCTTCAGTTCTCCAGAAAAGGGCAAGATTTTTCAGGTACTTGGGATGGAAAAATATAACCTTTTGTCTTGCATTAGACTCTCTCAGCGCTTTGTACACTTTAAAAGAGGCAGCAGTGTTGGCTCTGAAGGAGAATGCTGGCAGAAGCAGAAATGCATCTCCGTAGGTTGCAATGTCCTCCAGAAAGACTGTTTTCGTATCCTTTAAGTTCTCATATCTGCCAAATTTTTAAAAAATCATCATCATGACAACCATAATAATCAAAATAGCAATTTTAGTAATACGAGTCTGAATTTATCACTGACTAAAAAAAATGTAACCATCACAAGAAACAAGCAGTAGACTCTAGGAAAACTACTAATAAGCATCATATAAATATCAGGAACTAGTCTTTCATCTTTCTCTGCAAGCACAGGCTTTCATTTCTACTTTACTGGGCAATACCCCTACTAGACATACATTTCTTGCATTCTTTTATCTTCCAAATCAGTCATTTTGTTCTAATGTTGCTTTTTGATGCTGAAACATCTTTCACATTTATAATGATAAAAATGTTTTCTCAAACAAAGCACACCTTTAAAATATCTATATGTTTAAAAAAGTCATTGAGCCATACACTGATAGTTGACTTATGCATCTTCTGCATATACATTACTATAAACTAGTTTCTTTTAGAAATCCTAAAATACTATCCTATTCACACACACATACATATGTTTCATGTAATCTTCCATGTATAGCTCTAGATGTTAAATTTTATTTAATAACACCTTAGCAATATACTTCAAAGTACAATTGTGCATGCTTAGAAAATAAGATTTTGGGAGAAAAGCTGAACTATCTGAGGGCATGTTCTATTAACAATTATTATTAGTTACTTTTGCTGAAAATAATAAAGTAAAACTAGGTATGAGATTTTTGTTTACCAACCAACACTTTGTAAAATTTACATTGCAGAAAATGAAACAAGGGAATTATTTTTTAGTAATAAGCTATTGAAGTGAAAACTTAATTTTGCCAGGTTCTCCTAAGGCTTATCCTTGAATGTTTCTAAGTAGACTTAGTTTATCAAGAAAACTGTAATCAAGATAAAAGAGTCATGCTAAAATTCTGAAAAAAATTGAAAAGTAATTTGCTATTACCAAAATATATGAAGTCATAAATTGTCATCTGATTAGCAACATTCAGCTTATGACAACTGAAGTATAATTAATCATCTTTTATGAGCCACAACCCTGACAGAATGTCAAAATTACAAATGTATTATTATACATTTATGCAAAAAGTCATACCAGTTGTGTTGTAAGTTAGTTTCAGCAACACTATTAGTGCTTAGACTAAGAAACATGTTAACAATGGAAAAATTGTTTCTAAACAATTACATAACTGGGAAGTACTTACTTTAACTTAATGATACTGGGATTTACAGTCACAAGGTTTGTTTTACTGCCAACGTCTTTACTAATATTTCCTGTGGTTGGAGGGAGGTTGCATCTGAAATTTGAAAGGGAAACTGTTCAAAACAGAGCTTGTAAAAAAAAGAGTACACATACGTACAAACATATGATCATTGTTCTATTGGAGAAAACAATTGCTGTTAAGAGGTCCTCAGAATCAATTTGCTAGCCATTTGATACTATTAGTACTGAAATCTTCACTGTCATTTCAACATTGCATATAACATACAAATTTGATAAGTGTTCTCAATTTTAATACTTTATGAGTAACAAAACTAGAAATGACAATTACAACTTGCCTAGCTTTTCTTCAAAATCCTTCTCACAATCCTTTTATTAAAATCATCCTTACATAGATTGATTATATTCCCACAGTGGTATAGTAACCAATTTACAGATTTTTAGACACCATAATAATAGTTTTGTAGCATATACAGACACTGTGCAACGATGCACACCTGAAACATATACTACTGTAATTTGATGTTATTTAATAAAAACATTTTAAAAATAAAATAAAAATGGAGGCATTGTGACTAAGGTTATAGAGTCTGCCAGGAACAAAGAATATATAAAAAATAAAGATCCCCTGATTCCCATATGGATAGCATTTCCACCAAATACGTTGTTAATAAATGAAACCCAAATGTTCTCATAATGATGTTTTTATATTGATGTTCTCATTCCCTTTTGAGTATTAATTTGTTTTTATATCGGAAAATAAATTAAGAACTGTCATTTTGAGTAATTACATTCCTGTCGCAAAAAAGGGGGGAAGTTGGTTATGACTCCCTAAGTATTGTGCAGAGAATTTCAAGTAGACTATTCCTTTAAAGTCAAACACAGGGAGCATTTCTAAGGACTTTCTAAGAAAGACTATTCAAAGTTGATGTGTTTTGCAGTATGACCGAGCTTGAAACATTCAATTCCATGCTCTATGAAACAAAGGAACAAAAGAAACATGTACTTTCATTCACACAAAAGATATTTCAGAAAATAATTAAATATGGCATGGTGGGGTAAAAATAAATACTAATCATAGATAATAGGTCACAAAAATTGCCTCATGAATGGACTTTAACAAATCTACTTGTTAGAACATTTCCATATTCTTCTGAAGAAGAAAAGGTGATTTCCATTATATTATTGTAGGAGACTCGTAGGGATGTACACATAGAGCAGAAAAGTAAAATCACTCACTGCCTATTTTTGCTTTTTATACTCTTAATTAAACTTAAATTCTCAATCTTTTAAAATGACAATAATCCCTTTTGATAGTTTTCTAAACTATGAACATACATAGCCAAAATAAGTACAAGCTTAAACGTGAAATAAATTTTAATGACACCAACCACATCTATCCTTAAGTTGGGAAAGCTAACTTCAAAGGGTACTCTATATTCAGAAAAATAACCTGGCATCAGCAAATGTAGACTCTAGAAACATGGCATTTATTTTAATTATAAATTAAGTATCTATCAAGATTAATTTTTTCTTAATTTTTAAAATTAAGAGTTTTTATATTTCCTATATTTTCAATACAATAAAATGGATATGTAGATCTAATACCACAGATGTTTGGGAAATTTTAAGTCCATAAATAGCTGACAGCAAGAAGAATTATTTATCATCAGTGTGGCTTTTGCATACTGAGCACTTTAACAAGATAGCTAAATCATTCAGATATTAGTCATTTTGACGTTAATCGTAAAGAACACACTCAATGTTTGTTGATCTGTCAGGTCTGTTGTTCTGTCATTATCTTCAGCCTAAAATTTTTAAATGAGGTTAAAGTAGGGGAGTTACTGATCCAAAACTGTGTTTCTTTTTTCTTTGCAAAAAGGGAAGCATTAAATCGATAAGGATCAAAGAATTTCCTCTAATAGATGAAACCCGTGCTCCTAACAAGAAGAAACAGATTTGACTTACTTTTAATAAAGGTGCTTTTCTACTGAAATCCATCCTCACAGGATGACTCACCATGCATCACATTCTGAAAGGGGAGACGTGCTGTCGCGTGACATATTAGCACAGCAAACACAGAAACCACTTTCTATTTTTGCAAGTGAGTCGGCATTGAGACATAAACATTTTAAAAGACCACTATTTAGAAACTGCAGAATTTTTTGTTTTAATTTCAAGTCCCCAAACTAAATAATGATGTTGCATGTTATACATGCTTAGGCCAGCATTTTTCTAAATCTTATCTGAGAACAAAACTTCCTTGAAATGCACTAAAAAAAAGAAGGGGGTCGGGGGTTGGAGGTCAGATGAACCTGGAAAAAACTGTGGAGCCTCTTCAGGGATCTCTGGTATCCTTACTACACTGAAGCCTCTGACAAGTCCTGCAGTGTAGACACACTTTCACCAAGACTTCACCGGAGTTCCTGAACAGCAGGTGACCATAGCACCCTTTACCTTTCCATTCTTTTAGTAGCAACATTCTGAGGAACTCAGAAACTCATTTACCACTCCCAGAAAGCACCCCCTAGATCACATTAGAAGGTTTCTTTACACCATCCCCTTAAAATATCCAACTGATCTTTGGTTTTTGAGAAATCAGCTCAACAGTCTTACCTAAAAACGAAGTCGGATTTATCTATTTCGGCTCCACAGAGAGACTTATTCAGAATGCCCCCATTTCCAACTACTGCACACTGATTGAAAGGGTACTCCATAAAAGGCTGCGACTATCAGGAGAAAGTGAAAAATTACCATAAAATACTTTTAGATTTATAACAATAAGCATTATCAGCTTAATTCACAGCTTAATTTTTATACATGTCAAGGAAAGAAGAATAAGCAGAAGTAGCAATACCATAGTCTACTGATCAACGTGACTTATAATAAAAGTTCCTGTAAACCTAAGCTTCTCTTAGAAGAGTTTCTAAGAATTCTCTCTTGAAGAGAATCATAAACGATGGAACATAATAACATTAAATATAACATTGGTATACAGAATATCATAGATTGCATTTTTTTACATCACATAATGATGTAAATAACATGAATAGCAAAATCCCACATCGTGCCCTTCCAAAAAAAGAACATTTTCAGCCAAAGATAAGCTAAAACAATTAAAATGTAACATGAAATCCTCTATTCTTGGGCATAAAATTAATAGCTAATTTAGCAAAAGTTTCCTGTGCTATTTAAACAGTTAGACCTGCAGGCTCAGTGAGGGTATGAGATTTATGTCTGCCTTCTCTGCCAATGACCAGCCACAGCATTTCAGCACTAACTCATAGACTTCAAATGAATTTTCAAGGCCTGAATCTTTTTTCATAATCTCCAAGGACCAAACTCACCTTGCTTCCCATCCCCAAATTTCTCACTTTCACCAAATCTTCCCCAGAGTGAAACATAACTTTTCAGTTCAACAGAGCATGTTTTTTGTGCTTGCTGGTCCCTTTTCCTGAAGAAGCAATATGATCATGACCAGAAGCAAGATTCCAGGTCAGTGATGAAGTCCTGATTCACTTTCTTTGTCTCTAGAATGCAAGTTAGTTTCTCAAGGGTGGAGCCTGTATTTATTACCTTTAACTCCCCTCATTCTCTACTGTAGATGTAGTACAATGCAACATGCTGTACTTGCTGGTCAGATGGCTTATCCTCATGCAGCCCACCCTCTACCCCCATGCTGTGCTGGAGCCCACAGGACCAGCTTGTGAGCGCGAACTGGAATTTGATCTGGTTATTAAAGCACTGGAAATATAAGACTGGCCATGGAGGGGCGAGGAGGTAGTGGGTAGGAGAGTGGTATTTACACCACTGAAATCAACAAATGCCACCAATCAGGGTATCCTATTGCCAAATCCAGTTTACCAGCACCCAGCGGGAACACCCCCGCGCCAACAAGGCACTGAGCAGCCCGCAGGTGTACCCCAGAATTTCTAGGTACTCCAGATGCTGCATCTGGGGGTGCCAACCAGAAAGATCACTCAGTCATAGCACTTCTAGGTTGGTCTCTAAAAATGAAAGATCATGTCATGCTTATTATTTGGGAAGCACTGCTTCAAGTACACAACTCACACATGTAATCCACACAACCACCACTGGAGCATTTTATAGGTGGGACCATGGAGGCATGAGCTTAAGTCAATAGCTAGCAAGTGGCAGAGCTGGGTTTCAACCGAGGCAATCTGCTCCAGAGTCCATGTCCTTAACACTCCACAACACACACAGCTCCTCATCTTAGTGGGTAAAATGTCAACTTAAGTGCATGCCTATTTTTCTTTATGTTCTTAATGCCTAGCAAAGTGACTCGATTTTCAAAGAACGATTCCCAGATACCTCAGGCTATTTCAAGTAAGGAAACTTCTAGTTCATGATGTCTTCAGCCAGTGCTTACTTAAAAAGTCCCACAAAAAATTCTGGACTGTATAGATAGGGTAGATTATAAATATCTTTATCAGACGAAAAGATGACTGAGGAAAACATTTCTCCAATGAAACACTCAAAATAATGAAGGTTTTTCTCTGATTTCTTGATCAATTGGGGTTTTGTGTTCAGAGTTTAAGCAAATTAGCTTCAATGTTCCCTAAAATAAACTACGAAAATGCAAAGTTGAACCACCCCAATTGCCTGCTCATTCTGCAGGCTGGTTGAAAACCCACTTTGTTAATCGACTTTTCAAACAACTTAGCAAAGTGCTGGGAGTTGTGTTCTGTTGTGTCTCTTAATTCTCCAGAAGCGCGGGCAGAGCAGAGCAGAGTGTGCGCAGAAGCAAAGTGAAAATGTAGCCCTCTCCACAAAGCTACCTACCTTTGCAATTATTACTGCATTGACCTCAGAATTTCCTCCCCCAGGTTTTTTTTTGTTTTCCCAGTCAGTGAAAAAGGCTACTGTTAATTGCATACAGAATTAACAAGGTTTTATTAAGTTAGTCTTTTCAAGGTGCCCATTAAAGGCCAAATACCTGCCACTCCTCTGTTCTGGGAGTCTAAGGCAAGAAAAACACTAGCAAAGATCGCCTGGGTGAAACAGTGGCTTTTTGTGGAACTTTCCAAGGCCCTCCCTGATAGGGAATAGAAATACTCTTCAGTAACCGTCTTTTTAATTGTTGGTCATTTCAATTCATCATGAGGGCATTTTAATTTTTTTATTCTCCTTTCTTTCCAGAAAATTTACAATGTTTTCCCTCTCTTGTTTCCTATTTATTTCTCATTAATTTCCAGCAAAGTATTTTTCCTTTGAATTATCAGATTTTTAAACACGGGACATAACCATTTGCATAACCAACAATAAATTGTTTGAAAAATGTTCTGTCTAACAAAGGGGAATGAATTGTAAAAGTCAAATATTCTATAGTTGGTAAACTGTATATACATTGATCCCATTTTTTACTATATTGACTTTTAACTACATCATTAAAAGATATCTGAGATAGTATGTTTTTAAGCAATGGGATGTTATTCAAATTGTTCTCCACATTTGGATTTATAGGAACGGACGAGTTCTTCTTGTAATATTTAACAAGTGCATAAAGAGTGCACGAATATACTGGGAATGTTCTAGAAGCTTGGGATACATCAGTGAACATATCAGGCAAAGATACCTGTCTTATGGAGGTTATTTTTATTGACCACAAATTCTTACATATTTACTTACTGAAGATTAACCATGCAAACTTACGCGGTAAGTAAGTTGTGAAGGAATTGATTTAGATACTCAAACTGACAAGTGGAAGAATTTTACTCCACGTGAAAAACAGGCATTTTTGCAAGCTCCAGTGATTACCATGCAGAAATCCTAAGTGCCTCATCTCTTTCAAAATGAGTCATGAAGACTCAAGTTGTGGAAAGTTTGTCATTTAAGGTTTAAATACTAATCCCTGCAGAGTCACCTTGTAGTCATACTGCCTTCCTATAATGGACCACTACACTCATTTTATACAATATACAGGTTACAATATTTTAATTAACACCTCTACTATTATAACTTAAAGTGAGATAAAATTCACCTGGAATGTTAATACAAGTAAACCACACAAAAATCTTTACTCACCACTGGAAGCATATTAAAAATGTTCTCTCTAATTAGGATTTCGTATTTACTTTCCACCTCATAACTCATGTTAGTCCCAATTGGAGTGTTATTTTGAGAAACAATGAGGTTTTGAACAGCATCACAACAGGACACGAGTTTTGCTCTGCAAAGGATAAGAATTAAAGTGAGTCAAGGAATAAGATTAAGAAACCAAAAACAAGAGACTGCAATAGAAAATGCAAAAGAGAATTTTTGTCATATTGACTTTAAAAAAGAATACAAATCGTTCACAAAGATAACATTTTTATCTTTTTCCATTTTATCTCTGGGTGGTGAAATGATGAGTTGGCAGGATAAAATAGCAAAGAATGTTAAGCATCCTTATACTCAGCTGGGGATCCTTTCATCAATAGAAAATACTCATTAATGTAACAGTTGTAAATATAAAAACTTTCTCCTAATGAGGCAATAACATTAAAGACAAAACTGACAGACTATATTGTTGCTAGTTTATAGCAAAAATGAAATACAGATACTAAATTAAGAACAGTGCTACAAAGAATTACCAAAGCAATGTGTAATTATATGAGACAACTCCAATGAAAAGAATAATTCAACATTTTTTAGTTTTGTTGAAATATCACTAACAAAAATGGTTTTATTTAAGATGTACAACCTCACATTTTGACATGTATATAAACTGTCAAATAATCATCACAATCAAGCTAATTAATAAGTCCATTAACATATGTCACAGAGTTTTCTTTTTTGTGTGATGAAAACACTTAAGAGTTCTTAGCAGTTTCAAGCATACAATGCAGTCTTGTTAATTACAGCTGCAGTGCTGTAGTTGTACAGTGAATTTCTAAGTGAAGCAAATTTTTAATTCCTCATTCCTCATAGATAATCCAGGAAAAAAGGAATTTAGTACCAAGTTATGCTTCAAAACTATTACTGTGGAGTGAAATATTATTAGAATGCCGAATCAGGAAGGTCTTTCCAGGGATCATCAGAGTTTACCCTGACCCCCTGGCAAGTGAATAAAGAATCACTTGGAATTTGTATTTTATTTACATAACTCTCCAGGGATGTCGATTCTGTAGTGTCTCTTGGTAATTACTCCAGAGTCTAATCAACCTTGAAGTCAAGAGATTCTTCCATTTGCACAGCTGAACTATCACTTAACTTAAATCCATTTCCCTTATTAGTTTTTCATAGACTATCCTCATAAAACACTTCATGCAATCAAAAAGAGTAAGCAAGCAAAACTTACACCTCTTCAATCTGCATTTAGAGAAAAGCATTATATTCTTACATTCTTCATAGGATCAGTTTTCGCATCATGTTAGTCATTTTGTTCCTCTTTAAGTCCACACTTATTTATCCATGTTACTTAAATGTGTGTGTGTGCGGGGGCGGGGGGTACATCCTGCTGGCTTAGTGGGTAAAGTCACCAGATGCAGTCCATATACATCCCAAGGACCCAAGTTCAAGACCCAAGGCTGGGGGAAGTAACTAAGATGCACATCTAAATAAAATAAATAAACCTTTCTTTCTCTTCTCTATTCCTGTCTTCCTGATTCCTTTTGGCACCTTTGATTTGGAGAGGTGGGGGAATAAATATATGTTGGATCACGCAAGAGTCAGTAAATATTTTGTGAACCAAGGGGACTGTGGACTGTGTGGACAACTGGTTCTTTCCCATTCTATACTTTTTTGAAAACAGGTTTTGGTCCTGAGGGGTATGCTTTTATACATGTTCTTACTGAACTCTGTCCTTTTGAAAAAAACATAAAGTTCTAAACTGTCATGGTTATTTTGAAATACACTTCAGTCTTCCTGAATTCCAATAATTCGCAGGGTCTGAAAAGTCAGTGCTATGATATTATTTGACCACAAAGTTAATATTTTTTTAATAATACTTCTTATCAGTTAACTTTTTTCATTCAAATAAAACATTTTTCTTAACTGAATTCTACCAGCTGATTATTACTCATTTTTGTATTTCAAAACCTACTATTTCTAAAAGATAATTCATGGAGATTCAAAAAATATATATGAAATTATGTGTAGTTAAAAACATG
The DNA here is from genome assembly GCA_004363575.1 of Solenodon paradoxus. NCBI lineage: Eukaryota > Metazoa > Chordata > Mammalia > Eulipotyphla > Solenodontidae > Solenodon > Solenodon paradoxus. The sequence continues at coordinate 96,339 of RJWH01002020.1, read as the reverse complement.
ACAGCATGAAGTAGTTTTTAATTATAAATTAAATTTTAAAACAATTCCTTTGACATACTGCAAACTCAGAAAATGCTACATATTTCTAATTTTAAAGTATCATTTATGCAACATTTTGAGAAAAGGCAAATAAATTCTCATTTACCTTTGACAAGTAATTTAGTTTCGCTAAGTATATTCATTGCTTAAAATAATATTCATCACCAAAAAAACCACTAACCAGAGTACCCTTTGTGATTTTATATGAATAGACTTTCTCTGAAATTGCACTTTTAGCAATGTATTAGAAAATTTTCAAACCTACAAAAAATTAAAAGAATCTGACAATGAACTCTTGAAAAATGACCAGTTAGACTCTACAATTAAATTTTACAATTTGCTATACTGTGCTTTTCTCATCAATTCATTTTTGCTGCAGTTATTATAATTCAAAGTGAATTGTGGGATCTTTCAGTCTCCATCATCGGTCAATCCCTGTTAATAAATCTCTTGATACATATATATATATATATATATATATATACTATTGTACATGTATACATTTTATTATTAATTCAGTTTCTCTAGACAATCCTGACTGATACAGATATATAAGAAGTGACATATTACTGGAACACATCTTAAATGTGCAGAAGTGGGTAATGTGTAGAGACTGAAAGGGTTTTTAAGTGCAGGCAAGAAAAAGCCTAGATTGCCTTCAACTGAGTTTTAAGAGCAATTCTTATGAAAGGTCAGAAAGAAAAGAAGAGAGCTATAGTGAAAGCTGCCATATTTTCAGAGAATACCTAAGTAATCTGGAACAGAGTATCAATAGCTTTATGGACAGTAAAAGTCATTCTGATGAGGTCTCAGTTGGAAATTTGGAGCATGTTATTGGACAATGGAGAAAAGGCCATCTGTATTACCTAAAGTGGCAACAAGCTTGGTTGAATTGTATTTTGAGTTCTAGTGTTTTTTGGGGAGGAAGAATTTTCAAGCAGTAACACTGGATATGTGAGGAAATTTGTAAGCAAAACATTGACGGAGCACTTGGTTCCTCCTGAGTGCTTACAGTAAAATGCAAGATGAGAAAAATTACTTAAAGATAGAACCATTTATCAAAGGGGAAGCTGAACTTATATAAAGATTTGGAAAATTGTCAGCCTACCCATATTGTAAAATATGAAAACTTGTTTATTTGAGAGAATGCTAAGTGTGGCCAAGCCTCTCTCTGATAAGAAGTTGGGTGTGAATCATGGATTTAATCAGTCATCCAGCAGGAAAACAGCCAGAACAAAGAGAAAGAAGATTGGAAAGAGTGAAGGAAGGCTGTAGGACTTCTTAGATTTTATGAGACACAAAGCTACTCAGCCTCAACAGTGTGATATTCTTTAAGGCAAGGGATAATTACCCCAAAGGAGATTCAGGGATGAGGACTGCCTTCTCAGTTTCCAAGGGTGGGGTGGGGCTATTGCTTTCAATGACCAGATGACTTCTGCCCAAACCCAGGGGGTGCAGCTGCCTGGCAGAGCCCTGGGGGCACAACCCACCTCTACCCAGCAGAACTGAGGGGGCAGAAAGCCCCAAACCCAGGAGAAGCAGACTCTCTAGCAAAAAGAGGATTACTGGGAGTCTTGAGATTCCATGAACTTCATCTTATTTTGGGTTTGCTTGGGACATGTCACTTCTTCCTTCTTTCCTATTCCTCCCTTTTGAAGTAGGAATATCTATCCTATGCCTGTCGCACCACTGCATTTGGGAAGCATGTGGACTTGCTTGGTTTCACAAGTTCAGGGCTGGAGAGGAATCTGTCTCAGGATGATGAATCATTCCTCAAGTCTCACCCACATCTGATTTAGATGACAGTTAGATGAGACTTTGAACTTTAGATGTTAGAGTTGAAGACAGGATAAATTAGGAATTTAGGGGTAATTGGGATGGAATGAATGTATTTTGTACATGTTAGAAGGACATGAGTTGAGGGAGGGGCACTGGGGATGCAATATTATAGACTGATGTGTCCCTGCAAAATTCCTATGTTGAAATTCTATCCCCACATGTGATAGTATTAGATGTGGGGGGCTTGGGAGGTGATCTGAATTAGGATTAGGTCATGTCAGTGGAACCCCCGTGAATACAATTAGTGCCACTATATGAATGGAAGAGAGAGTTTGCGACCCTCTCTGCTCTCTCTTATTTGAAGATACGAGAAGGGGCACTCTGCAACCAGGAAAAAGCTCTCGCCTGACCACGTGGTCACCCTGATTCACACTTTCAGCTTTTAGAACTGTGAGAACTAAATTGCTGCTGCTTATATGCCGCCCCATCTGTGGTACATGTCATAGCAGCTTAAACTAAGACACTGAAAACATGCTGTAATTGCAATCATTAAATCATCTCTAATATGTAGTTTCATATTCCACAACAGTAAATGTCCCAACCAGATCGGTATGCACAAAACTTCTATGTGTAAAGCACTATAAACTTTCCAGAGCATTTCCTACCTATTGTAGCATCTGATTCTCTCAACCACCAACTAAATGGATATTATTACTCCCACTCTGAAGAAGAGAAAAATAGAGGTGAGAGGGGTTAAGTGTCAGGGCCATAGCACACAGGTTGTAAATGATTCCAACCTACGTCTTTTGACATTCACTTCTAGAGTGTATTGTAATTGCAGGGTAATGATCTCATTTGAGGTTCTTCCTTTGGGATGCTTTCCAACATGGCACCACAACACCATCCTGCTTCCCAAAATAATGCTGGCAGCATCTTGATGAAGACTTGCCCAGACACCACTCAAAGATGCCATACAATTTACATATAAATGATTTAAACGCTATCTATAACTGAGACATTGAGGGGTTTTGTTTCACATGAGTTTCCCAGGGGAATCAAGGTTATCAATTAATCTGGTCCATGTGCCCCAGTACCAATCTGAAAAGAAGCCCCTGACTTGATGATGCTCTCACCTTTACTGTCTCCTGTTTTCAGCAACTTCCTCTACATAATCATTTAAGGAAGAGAATACACGCCTCTCCACTGCCAGAAAAGAAAGGGAACTCTTTCAACTACCTGAGTTCTAGATTTCAAGAGTTCATAGACTTTTAAAAGTGCTCAACTCTCAAGAAATAGTTTGGTTCTGGGATAATCTGGTTTAATACTGTCAGTCTTGCCCTATAAAGATGGACTCTGAAAATGTCCAAAGTTGTCTTTGTATCACAGAAGTGATAACAGGCAAACTTCTGAGATGTGGATTTTTGTTAAAATTGTAGAAACGCCTTTTTTCTTCTACCTGCAGGTGCTGAATATTTCCTTTGCTTGTATTTTGCTAAAGTTTTGTTTTTTGTTTTTGACTCATTTCAAGTTTCTGGTCAAATATCTTCTTCAATTCTAAATGGTATGCTTCCTGGATTTCCATGAAATGTTAATGACTGCTTAAGGCTTATAGTGTGCAAGTTCTGTAGGATGCTCCGAATACTAATGACCTAACTACCCCAGCCCAGAGCTCATGGGCATGTCTTCTGTTTATCAGACTCTCCGAGACTCTGTAATGAGGTATGGGGCAGTTGGGGTGAGTTACAGGCTGGAGGCACTTCTAAGTAAAACGAAGAGCTACCTTTTGGAGAATCCATTCTCTAAGATGGCAATGAGGGTCCTAAGTAAAGGAGTTTTGAAACCTAGGCTTCTGCATAAATTCAAGAGAGTTATTTACCATGCTAATAATTTCTAAGACAGTCAAATTTCTTTTTCTTCAGCAAAATTACAAAATACTTCAGCCAAGCAATACACCAATGCCTACTTCCTGTTGATGTCTCTCTCTTTACACCTTTCTTTGGTCCCTACTCTACATTATATTAGCCATTGGTTGACCAACAGTAGCAGTATCAAATGTAGTGTCTTCTCTCTGTGTGATAAGTATTGCACATATATTATCTCATCAAAGCTCCACGATAACATACAAAATGCACTCACACTCATTTTACAGTTGAAGACAACTCAGAATTATATAAGGCAAGTGGGCCACACATCACATATTCAATAATTCCTTTGCTCATATTAATTACTACTTAGATAGGATCTGAGCATGGTGAAAAGAATCCACATTGGTGAATAAAATAAGTATTGTCTCTGCCTTTATGGTGTTCATGATCTAGTAAGGAATAAAATTAAAAGTTTCTACATAAGAACTTGAAAGAGAGCAGAATATACTAGCTGTACCCAAAAGATGCTACTTTGATACAGTTGAGTATTTGGTTGAGTATTTGATACAGTTGAGTATTCCAGTTGAAAAACTGTAAATGCAGAGAAGCTTTCTCTGAACTCCCCATTGGAAAGAAACTCCATTGTCATAAATCCCTTGTCAGGCACTTTCATAAGCCAGTGGAGATGAACTCTTACACAGAAAAGGAGACTAGGAGTCGACAACTTATTCACACAAACTTTCTCACAAATGATCAAATATCCTGTCTGTTTTTCTAAGGACAAATTCATCTTATTAAAAACCATTTCCTCTCCCCTAACAGATCAATGCGACTTCCTTCGCCTATTAATATGAGATTTAAGTCTGAATTCTAAGCCACCTTGAGGAGTTACTCATCCTTCCCTGGGAACTCCCATGTCCACATGAGGTGACATGAATAAACCTGTTTGTGTTTCTCTTGTTAAGCTGTCTTTTATAACTGGATTCACAGCCAAACACTCAGAAAGTAAAGGAAAAATCATTTTTCTTCCCTTACAAACTGTAAGATCATAAATGGCAGAGTTAAGATTCAAACCGTTGCTCTAAGCCCACCCTCAGCAGATGCCTTATTGGATAAGGCTCCTTGCTAAGGATTTGGGGGAAATTAAGATGCATAGAATGTTCTGATTTGAATTGCCCTATCGTACTACCCAGTAACTTTTGCATTAGACTCCTCAAGTTCATGACTGGAAGCACATCTTAAAAGAAAGAAAGAAAGAAAAGCACTCTGGGCTTGTTTCATGTAGATGTTCGGGTCATACCCTGTCGAAGACACCAGCTCAGTTCAGCACAGTGACTGTGGTAACATGTCTGTGTGTGTGTGTGTGTGTGTGTGTGTGTGTGTGTGTATGTGCGCACTGCTCTGAGGTGTGGGGTTGGGGGAGGTGGAAGAGAAAGAATAGTTTAGTAGTGGAGGTTGAGAGTAAATAATCCCTGGTCAGAGGCTATTTAAGGAGAGAACAAGATTTGCGGGTTTTCAACTGTCTTCATATAACGCAACAGAGTGCTGCGTTACAAGAATTCCAGTGTGATCCGAAACAGCACAACCAAATTGACACTAGAAAGGGAGGGAACAGATATATTCTCCTCTGTGATGCTCAAATGTGTGCTTATGTCTGCTGTGGAAACTTTGCTTTCAAAGGCACATTAAGAAATCAGAGCCTGTCTGAAGGGAGCAGCTGTGCTGATAGAGGAATTGAAATCCATGACAGGTGAAGAACTAATAATGTCCAGACTGGAGAAGAGCAGATTCAAGGGGATTTGATAGCTGTCTTTAATATGGACTCAGGAGGAATGAGATTTAAGATACAGAACTAGGACCAATGTATGGAACAATTCAGCCCTTGTTTATTGAGAACCATGAGGTTGTGGTTCAAGGTCATCACAGCTCACAGCTTATTACATACAAATGTGAATAAAGCCTGGGTGGACCTTGTCTTTTGGGAGTTTAATTACATTAGGAGAGACAGACACAAAACATAACTTGTATTTCAATATAATGTTAAGGCAACTAGACTGAGATTAGAGCATGGGGGAAGGGGGCTTCAGTTAACCTAGGGTCAGAGGAAGATTTTGCAACAATGTCCCACATGTAGGAGGCATGTGATAAACATCTGTTCAATGAAAACTGTGTTGGGGAACATATATTCAGGTGATGGAGGATGGATATTAGTGGAAAATGAAAGAGAGGAGAGGGGAGGAGAGAAGGGAAGAGGAGGGAAGGGCAGGAGGGAGGGAGAGACAGAGACAGCTTAGAGGTGCCTGGAAAGCCCTTATTAGAGTTCACTTAATTAAAAATAACAGAGTTCACACTAAGCAAGCGATGTTAGAATGATAAGCATTTTTGCATGGATGGGGTGGGGATCTGAGCCCTATATGGTGGATGAAAGAGCAAGGACAAAGGATAAGCATGACTGTGATGACATGATACTCTCCTTAGTCTTTCTCCAGCATTCCCCAGAGGAATCCATTCCTTTCACAAATATGCCCCCAAAGAGCTTCATGTTCTACGCACGATGCTAGACTCTGGAACTATGCCAAGGAATAAGAGATCCATCCCTGGCCTGGTCTTGTACCCAAGGCAGCACAATTCAAATGAGAAGTAGGAAATGGAAGAAGGCTGCAAAGCTAAGCAATAAAGGCAATCAACACTCATCTAACTACGTTCAAGAAGGAAAGCTCAGCAAAACAGGGGCATATTTTTTTTTTGTTAAAGGGTCACTGAATCACAGGAAAGTAAAACCAACCAAAGATTATATAAGCAAAAAATAATAGAAAATACTGTCTGTATAAGCTTGTAATTTTTTTGTGAAAGAATAGGAAACTAGTGAGTTCAGAAGATACTTTTTAAATTTCAGTTTTTACAATATGCAGAGGTGCAAAAGAAAGGTAAAAAGGAAAAAGAGCAAATTAAAACTAGAGAAATCCAGAAACAAAAAACAAAAAAATAAATGAATATAAGACAGAGATAATATATAAAAGTGAAGCACAGAAGAGGAAATCTCTGAGAAAAGCAGAGGAAATGAAGACAGAAGGAATAAGACAGCCAGACACAGACCACGGTAAGTCCTCACTTAACACCATTAATACGTTCTTGGAAATTGTGACTTTAAATAAAACAACAGACAATAAAACCACCATGGTCACAGGCTAACTGATATCAACAAGAGTTAAATTTCAGGGCACATTTCTGATCATAAAAACATCACCAAATTTCTATATAAAGATCCTAAACATTTCTATTATTTAGCAATCATTTGAATTCATGATTCAAATTCAAAAGTGAAGGACACTGGAGTCTCTCCAGGGACTGCAAGGCGGGACCCAACCCTGGATGGGTTCCAGGAACGGGTTCTACCCGTTCCATTGCAGAACTCATGCCACACACACCCACACTCTGTCCGGGACACTGAGACACCGGTGACTATTATGTACACATCTCGGGGGTGTGGGAGGAAACAGGGTCCCCAGAGAAAGCCCATGACACATGAGGAGGAAGAATGTGCCAACTCCACACAGACATGGTCCCTGCCAGGAATTAACTTTTTTTTTTCCTCATCAATGTTATAATTAAATGATATATTTCAAATCCAACCTCCTCTGGACTTCCACCATATGACAGCCCTTGACTGAGAGTTCCCTAGCTAAGCCCAAGCAGCCCGGGGAACTGAGAAGCAATATGAAATCGTCATTTTATGCCACCAAGCTTGGTAGTTTAATATGCAACAAGAGATAACCAGAAGACCAGTTAGAAGAGCGCTGTAGCTCCAGCAGTGTCAGGGTTACAGAACCAATTGTCTATCTGTTGACAATCTCTCTAGATTTATTTTAAGGAATTGCCCTACACAATTATGGTGACTAGTAAGTCCAAAATAATGCAGCAGGCCGCCGACAGACTGGAACTCTGGCAGGAGTGGATGCTACAGTCTTGAAGCAGAATTTCTTCTTTTCTAGGAAACTTCAGTTTTTACTTTTAAGGACATCGGCTGATTAAATGAGGGCCACCCATGTAGCAAGGATGCTCTCCCTTACTTATAATCAGCTGATTGTGAATGTTAACCACATCTACAAGATACCCTTGCACAATCCTGACATTAGCATTTTTTTTAAACAACTGAATACAACAGCCCAGTCAAATGGACATATAAAGTTAACATCACAGTCCTGGGCCAGAGCAGTGGAGAGGAATAGAGAAACTTGGATAGATTTGAAACATGTTTAGGATAGGATGCTAATGCTTGGAAACTAACTAATAATGGGCACTGAAGGAGAAGACATCAAGGTTATTTCCCACGTCAGTAACTTGGGCCACTGAGAGAAGCGGACACCTTTCCTGACACCAGAAGTAGCCTCACCAAAAGGTGAGTGATGGCCCTTTCATGATGAAGTGGTGACTGGTCATCATTTAAATTCATAAGAAGACTCGTAAAGGGAAAACGAGATCACATTGCAGCAGTGAAACTAGAAGCTGGACTGTGAAAAGCAGAGTCGTGAAAACTTTTACTATAGGAGAGATATCCAACCATCTGGTGGGTTTCTGAATGAGCCAGATGCCATTTGAAATGAGCACAAAGCTAACACTAAACTCACCTCTCAGGGTCCCTCCCTGTCAGTGCCCTAGAGGTCACATGACTGTCCCTGCCTGGTTAAAATTAAGTTCAAGTCAATTGCAAGTTATATCAGTGTGGAAAACACAAGCTCTAAAAATACACAATCCCCTGTTAAGATGTTCTGAATATATTTTACTTTGTGGAGCAAAATAAGAAAAATACAGGTCACTGCTGTTATTGTTCAAAATGTGAAGAGTGTAAACAAATAATTTACAGCAAACCTTTATTGACAGAGTTTATACTTCTATTTAGTTAGATATTTTGTAGAGGAGGAAAAGGAAGGAGGAAGAGGTTTATTGTGGTTTTTTTTTTTTGGTTTTGCTTTTGCAACCACTCACACTCTGAACCCAATGAAAAAGGAATTTATTATTACAATGCTGAATCCATCTTAGGCATAATTGCATCAACCTGTTACTCTGTGAATCATTTCCTAAAGACAATGTTCCAGTACAGCTTGTGTTTATGCCTCTACCTTTTTTATAAAATGTCTCATTATTACTTCATGATCTTGAACTTACCAAACCAAGTACAAATTGCATGCTTCAGGTAAAGAAAGGCATTTGTGTTGCAGAGGGCTCCTTTCGATGCTTGGGATAGAGAGTCTGTCCACACAGATGGAGTAACAGGTAGGAGGCCAGCTCTGCCCACGGTGATTTAAGAGCCTGATTCATATGCACAAATGGGCCCTCCATGCTCCTAGAAAACCACGCAGGCCAGCTCCCATCCCAGGCATCCTTCCAGACTAGCACTCTTCGCTCACAGTAGAATTCATCATCTTCTGCATTTTGGCTTTAGCCCCAAACTCAGCTTCTGTTTCTGCCTGACCTCTGGGAACTATGCATTATTTTCTGTTTGAAGCCTCTGGCTTCCCTCCACATTCTGACTTTCCAGGCTTTGCCCAACAGATAAGAAATCCCCATCCCTACTCTCAGCTAACCAGCCCTCATTTAGTCCCAATCAGGGGCTAACTAATATGGAGAAAGAGCAGAATGTGTAACTCTTTGCACTGCTTATAATTGCGTTGATTCATTTTTCAGGCAACTCAAGTCACCCCTCATTAGACCTCTGAGCATAATGCCAAACTATTACACCAGCCATCTTGGAAGGGAGGGACCAGGCACAGGGAGGCCAAGCAAAGTCCTTTTTCTACCACAAATAATGCACAGGAAGAACATAATTGGGAAAGTTAAAGTTTATTTTCTGCGCTGTGTGACCTATTTTCCATCATGAAAAGATCAAAGAAAGTTCAAAAAAAGGACACACTGAATAGGAAGTACTGGTTCTTTTCTAATCCTTAGAAAGTATGTCACAAAGGCAAAACTGGGCTTATAAATGTTTACACATCTCCCTAGGTAGAGGCTTGAAACTGACATGGTTACAGCTTTATTGCTACTCATGGCCTTGCTATATTTATTACAGATGCAAGAGTTTAAACTATTTTTAGCAAAACATTAATTGCAAGTTAGGAAAAAGATAGTAAATTAATAATAACAGCAAATCACATATTGAGACAAACATATATCAGACTTGGTAATGAGTATTTTATATACTGTATAGTTAAAAAGCTTCACAGAGGAAGGGACCATCTCCATCTTACCTATAAAGAGACTGACTGAGCGATGTGACCTGGCCAAATAATGACAACAACGCAGACGCTGCAAAGAACCAACTGTCCCAATGCCCCTTGTAAAATGTAAAATTGTGTCCTTCAGAAGTTCTAGTAGAAACTCAGTCCCTCACACCCTCACGGAGGATTTAAAACTTGAAAAAACAAAAAACAAACAAACAAAAAACCCCAAAATGAAAGACCTGAAAATTAACCCAAAAGGTCAATAATGTGATGTATTGAGTCAACCTGACACTTAATCTATGCACCTGAGCCCAGAAATCTATTACTTCCATCTCCTAGCTCCCATACTAAACTTTGGCCCAGTTTTAGAAGCACTTAGAGAGACTTTTGCTTCACCCTTTTGAAAATATCTTCTGGTTATTAATTTTCAAGCTTTTGAATACAAAGATTATAGATGAACCAGGTCTATACATTAATCACACACAATGGAAATTCTTAGTAGTGATCTGTGTCATGAAAGAACAACTCACTGCATTACAGCTGCAATGACTTAAATCAGGTTGTTCAGGGAAGGCCTCCCTGAAGAATGAATGGGAAAGTTGTTGGGATTGGAAAGAAGCAGGGGAGGTAGGGGGAGGTAGGCAGGACAGCAATGTCAAGACTCTCTGGCTGAAGCATTTATAGTTCACTTGACAAAGAAGAGATCAACATAAGTGAAGCAAAAGAAGCTGGGGGAAGTGTGGTTATAGTGAGACCAGAGAGGTCAAGAGTAGCCAGGCAATAACAGGCCTTGAGTTTTTGTTTTGAATGCAGTGAAAAAAATCAGCAGATTCCAAACAGAATGCGCAAGGGTGGAAACGATAGACGCAAATTGTGAACACAGACCAGAACCCAAATTCCATAAAAAAAATTCATCTGACTGTTATATAGAAAATGGATGGGAAGGATGCTGGCACAGTGCATGATTATCAACATGAAGGCCATTGCAATTGTCCAAAGGAGAGATAATGTTGAAGCAAACCAACACTTATAGTCATGGCATGTGTGTTGTGTGCCAGCAGAGATCTCCATGTTCTAGAGAGAAACTTCTAAAATATTAACAGGACCTAAGGAGGGATCCAAATGTAGATAAGGAGGAAGAAGAAGAAAGGATAAATAAAATGACAAATAAACCATGTGTGAGAATCTTTCAAGGATGAAAAATGTTCTAAAATTTCAAAATACTGCTGAGATGAGAGTTCAAACAAAAGAGGAATAGAATTTTTTTTTATTTTTATTTAGCAATGTGGACATCATTACCTACCATAAATGAAATGCTTTAGTTAAAGATGTGGGTGAAATACAGACTAAGTAAAGAAAATTCTTTACAAAGTTTGGTGGTATAAGTGGAGAAGAAAGAGCAAGAATGCATAAGAATTAGAATGCGTAAGAAGTAAAATAAAATCAGTGTGGTATGATACAATGCCATGATTTTAGAAGCAACTGGCTTAAATGAATGCATGTTTCAAACTAAAGGAAAACTTTATTATTAAGAATAGAATAAGAGATTTCCAGTCAAGATGGCAACCCAGCAGGAGTGAGACTCACGACCTCCCCACAGAGCAACAAGGAATTCATCTATTTTCCAGAAACAAATACCAAGGAAAAGCAGGCACAGAGGCTGTAGCGACACAGCAGCAGTTGCGACAACAAAGGGTAGGCGAAAACATCTGGGTTCAAAGCTACACCACAGACTCAGACTCGGGATTCCAGCCTCAGTGGAGTGGGTGGAACTATGGGAAGAATCGGCTCTCCCAAGAATCACGAAAGCAGTGGAGAGCTCACCCAGCAGGACTGGGACACAAAGCCTGGGAAGAGGCTCTAGGCATAGGGCAGAAGGAGTACCAGTGCCCAGACTGTTTGAATGGGAGCCCTGTGGAGAAAATTACACTGGGAACTGACATAACTGGAAGGAAACTGAGAGAATAACCCAACCCCAACCCCTCCCACCATATTGCCCCAGAGTCACAGGTTTGCCCACCAGAAATCTGGTCCTCAGGCTGAAAAGAAGAGTCTTCCAGAGGGGGAATCTGTCAATGCTCCCTACTAGCACCACCTTGTTGGGTGTGTGTGTGATTCTGCAGCCTGATTGCTGATTGTGTGTCAACAGCAAGGTGGTCATTGTGGTGGGAGCTGGGACGCTGGGGGAAGGCTCTGCATCTCCCACACAAACTCCAAACCCAACGACTGAACTTTTGGGTAGCAACAGAGGGCCCACATAAGAACTTCAACAAATCTAACCAGTGGTGACATCACAAGACTGAAGAAATTCCAGTGTCCAAACCAAGATCAAGGTTTACTCAGTGCAAGTCAATACCCTACACAGGCCACCACTGTAGGATAACCTAATACACTGAAACATAAACAGAAAAGAGCGAAGACACAGAGAAAAATACGTGAAATGATGGTAATAATGGTAATAATGATGGTAATTAAAAAAAAAAAAATCCAGGGGAAAATCCAAATACAACAGATGTATGCAAACTTAATGAGCATGAATTTAGGGTAATAATGATAAACATATTCATGGAAATCAAGAACATAACAGAGGAAGAAAAAGAGAACAACAAAAAAGAGAGAAGCATCAGCTTGAAACAGATGCCAAAGAAATAAAGAACACAACAGTTGACCTGAAGAATTCAAGAGAGGAACTCAAGAATAAGATGAGTGAAGCCACTAACAGAATCAGCAAGCTGGAATATAGGGCAGTGGCATACACTCATGTAAACCAGCAAAGATAAAAGAATGCAAAGAAATGATGACAGCATTTGAGACCTATGGGATAACATAAAAAGAAACAACATTTGCATTATAATGGTCTCAGAAGGAGAAGAGAGAGAAAGGGTGCAGAACTATATTTGAAGAAATAATAGCTGTGAACTTCCATAACCTGAAGAATGAAGCAAGCCTCCAGACCCAGGAAGCCCAAAGTGTCCCTAATAAAGTAAACCTACATACCTAGACACATTGTTATCAAAATGTCAAAAATACAAGATAAAGAAAAAACGTTAAAGGCATCTGGAGAAAGACCAGTCATGTACAAAGGAGTACATGACAGTAAGACTGTCAGCAGATTTCTCAACTGAAACTCTACAGTCCAGGAGGAAATGGCATGATATGTTCAAAAGACTGGAAAAAAAAATAATTTTTAACCTAGGATACTATACCCTCAGAGATTATCATTCAGAACTGAATGACAAAAAGCTTTTCCAATAAGTGAACATTAAAGGATTTTATTACCACAAAACCAGGTCTACAAAAAATACTAAATGATGCTATAGAAAGTATAAAGAAATCCCACTTAAAAACAGTAAGATAGCAAACATAAAAAGTGGGGAGGAGAGGAGAATAAATATGTGGATGGTTAGAATGAGTGAAAAACTAATCTGTTTTCAAATAAAAATAGGAAATAAATGTAGAATTCTCAATGTCAACCTCAGGGTAACCTCGAAATACATCGCCAAGAAAAAGAAAAGAAGAAAACAAAAAAAGAAACCAATCAAAACACAACTACATCCAACCCACCTAAGAAGAGAAAGAGAAGAACAAAGATACTGTCTGAAACAATACATAGAAGACAATGTAAAAATATCACTAAACTGCTACATATCAATAATCGCCCTAAACATTAATGGGCTTAACTACATCAATGCATACAGATTAACTCCGTTTTTAAAAACTGTTGTTTAGAATTTTGCCTAAAAGGTGTGCCATAAATTATAAATGATATTTAATTTCCAGACTTGAATTACTGTTGAGTTACAATTATATGTGTGTGAATATATGTGTCTACATATATATATGTGTGTATATATCTTTGCATATTATAAATGTTTTATGATAATTGATTCTTTAAATACATATACACACACACACACCCACAAAGAATTTAATAGGGTTCCCTGATAGCCTACTGGATAAGGTCACCAGACATACTCCACGTACATCCCAAGGATCCAGGTTTGAGACCTGGGGCCAGGTAGAACAACCAAGATGAACGACTAAATAATATAAATAAATGTTTCTTCCTCCTCTCTCCCTATGCACTTGCCTTCATTCCTACCTGCATATTTTCTTTAAAAACAAAAGGATACAATGATCTTGGTGTCCCTTTGTGGCTCAGGCAGCTGAGAAGGCTAGGAGTGTGGACCATGCAAACAAAGCCCAAGGGTCTGGGTTCTTGACCTATGCTTGGAGAGGAGAGAGCACCAAAATAAACAACTAAATAACTAAAAATGCTTTTTTCCCCTCCCTTCCTTCCCTTCTTCCTTCCTTAAAAAAAATAAATAAATAAAAATTTAAAGTCTAAGTGTTCCAATGATTTACAGGGATTCCTAAGGCATAAAAATATTTTGTTTTAGTTCCAACAGATAGAATAATTAGGGCTTCAAACAAGCACCACCTCTTTTTAGTAGCATGTCTGTACTTAAATTAAAATAGAACCATCCAAAAGACTGAACTAGCTGCCCAGAACATTGGGAGTAATTCCAGAAACCCAGAGGGAATCTGTTACTACTTGTGTGACATTCAGGTTGACAACATACTGAAAGGCAGGATGGGAGGATTCATAGTTATCCATGGATAGGTTAATTCATGATGCTAATCACACAGAGGAATTTTATCTTCAAATTCCGGGCTCGCTCACAAAATTAGGAAGGTGGGATTACCTATACATTTAGAATTAGAAGGTCAGGCATGGGTGACTGTCCTTAATGAATCCAGTCAGATGCACAATGGAAGCCATGGCATTAAGAAAACCAACATAATTACCAGATCAGAAGCCCCACGTCATCCTCTTGGCACTTTCTCTTTTCCCTGTTGACTGTTTCCTGTGTCCATCTCACCCCAGTGTTTCTCTTCCAGAATGCCTCCCGGTCCAAGCCTTCATCACCTCACACCTGGCTTAGTGCAGCTGAGGCCTTAACTATTCCACCTGAGATCACCAAATAAGTCACCCTAAAGAAAGTGTTTGATATGCGTGACATAGTGGTCAATGGACACTAAGACAGAATTCCAAGGTTAAATATCTAATTCTCTCATTCACTAGTGATGACACCTTAGAAAATTTTCCTGAAATCTCTAAACCTCTGCCTCTTCCTTTGTTAAACTGGGGTTGGGTGTTGAAATTCACTCCAAGATCAAAGTAGAGATTTTATTTTTAGTACTATGACTCTGACGGCTAACATTTAACCTTGAATTATTCTACCACCACCTACAAGATGAAATCCAAATTCTTAGGTTCCTACATAATATGAAATTACCCTCCTGAAAATGGCCAACCAACCTTCCTTCTGGAATTTGTAAGTGGTCCTGTAGAGACTTGTGTTCATCCATGCCTTCCTCTCCTCCTGTCTGAATTCTTCCTTTCTTCAAAGCTCCTCCATGAGGCTCCTTCCCTCCTGCATGAAGCCTTCATTTCCAGACTCATTTCTCAGAGATCTACAACTCCTGTGAGTATCTCAGCAGTGTGGGATTTGTGTAATATTTTACTGATAGTCACCTAAGCTTATAGATAAGCCATATGCCACCATATGTACTAAAGTTCTTTGTGAGAAGACCTGCATATCATTACACAAGAGAGAGAGGAACATCAAGTATATTCAGTACATAAGAGCTACCTATATATATGAAACACTTAGTAAAAGTGTATCAGTTGATTGATTTACATTATTGTGTATGGTAAACCGTAGCAACGACTCCATTGTTTTTACACCACAACATGAGAAGAAGGGAGCTCAACCTTATTCCACTGCCACAATGCTAAGGGGTTGCTCTGAGGGAACAGTTACAGAACTGCAAGTGATCACAGTGTCCCTTATAACTCCTCACTTTACAGAAGAGGAAACAGATGACCAGAGACTTCTTCAGAGTCACTAGTCAGGCACTGGCAGAACTAAGACCCTAAAAGTCCTGGTGCTTTATTTGCTCTCTGTCTTAGATGTTGATTTTTATGAGAATGCAGATAATCTTGGGATTATACTTTTCTCTTTGGGCTTCTTCTTCCAAACTCTTTAATTCCTGTAATTTTCTTCAGACTCTCCACAAATATTTCATTTTTGTATTTATGCTATGCCCAAAGTACTCCGTTGGATAATGTTAGAAACAGATAAGCAATGATTTAATAACATAATTGTACATCTAAATAAAGGACAAAATATATTGGCTAGATTTATATTTGTTGCTAAAAAGACTTAGGTGAAAGTACTAAAGCGATTTCTGAAAAAGGAGAGGAGTAATACAAAATGACTTCACAAGATGAATAATTGATAAATATAAATACATAAGGATGAAAATCAAAGGGGGAATAAGTGAGTGAATGTAGGAATTGGTCAAAACTGAGCAATATGTCTGAAGGAATAAAAAGGATGAAGAACTTATGCTTCTAGAAAACTATATTCTTTCAAGGTGAACTGAAAATAGAAGATGCAAAGTAGTGTTCACATTTCCCAATTTCAAACTTAATACAAGTGTACAATATCAAGACTGTGGTGCTGGCACGAGGATAGACAAATCAATGAAACAGAATTGGGAGTTCAGAAATAACCCTCACACTTACAGTAAATTTATTTCTGACCTGGCTGCCAAGACAATTCTTTGGGGGAAAGAATAGTGTTTTCAACAAATGTGCTGGGACACCTGGCTATGCAGCTGGATTGCAACCTTTTACAATATATAAAAATTAACTGAAAATAGATCACAGACTGAAATATGAAACCTAGAACTACAAGCTCCTCAAAGAAAATACGTGAATAAATCAATATGATCTTGAATCATGGAATAGTTTCTTGCATTTAAAATAGCATAAGTAATAATAAATAAATTGGATTCCATCAATATTTCCAGTTTTAAGCCTCAAAAGTATACCATCAAAAAGTGAAACAAAAATCCAAATAATTGGAGAAAATATTTGCAAATCATATATCTAATAAATAACTTGAATCAAAATATATATGCAAAACTCTTACAACTCGGCATTGAGTTTAATTTAAAGTGAGCAATGAATCAGGAGAGACATTTCTCCAAAGGAGACATACAAATACCAAAAGCCCATGAAAAAATTCTTGACATCATTAATCATTAAAGAAATACATATCAAAACCACAACGAGAAACTATTTTGCACTCACTAGGATGGTTAAAGAAAAACACAGAGACAGACAATTACAAGTGTTGATAAGCATGTAAAGAAATTAGAACCTCATATATTGCTGATGGGGATATAAAATGGTGCAACCATTTCATTTTAGAAAATAGTTTAAGAAATTAGAACCTCATATATTGCTGATGGGGATATAAAATGGCGCAACCATTTCATTTTAGAAAATAGTTTGGCAGTTCCTCAAAATGTTAATCCTAAAGTTAACAAATGACCCAGTATTTCCACGTCTAGGAATATACAAAAGAAATGAAAACATATGTTTATAAAATATTACAAATATTTATGATACTATGATTCATATAAGCAAAAGTATAAACAAATCAAATGTTCATCAGCTAATGAATGACAAACAAAATGTGGTATAGTCATATAATGGAATATTATTCAACAATAAAAATAAATGAAATCTATGTCTATCTATCTACCTACCTATATGTAGAGATGGAGAAAAGATAGAAATAATTTCAGACATCAAACATTGTGTCTAGGGTTTTAGATTCTGATAGCTATAGGTCCCAAAAACAGACTTTCAGCAAGTTATTTTTCTCCTTTCCTACTCACCTCCATGCTAAATACTTACTGGCTAAAACGCTGATTTAGTTCTAGGACTATGAATTAATCCTTCTTGAGGTGCATAGGAAAAAGAACATTAAATACAATTTCAATCCACTACAGAGGGTGAGCACAGGGGAATATGAGATCAATGGAAGGAACATTTAACCTACTTTGTGGAGCCAGGGAAGTTTCCTTAGTGATGACATCTGGGAGCAAAGGATTACTGGGAGGCAGGCAGGTAATGGAGGTCAGGTAAGAGTGAAAGGCATTACAGGCTAAAAGATAAACATGTCGGAAGGACCAGATCTAAGTAAGAAAATGACTCATTGAAGAAACTGCAACTAATTAAAAATGATCGACACAGAGCACAATGGGACTAGTGGCAAGACAGAAGGTTGAAGATAAACAGGTGCGCCCTTGTGAAATAGCAGTTTGGTCTGCTGCCTCCAGCTGAGAGCACATCTACATGCACCCCAAGAACATAAATTCACATCCTGCGGCACCATAGGGCTTGTTGGGGAGGTGTGGAGACAACTAATGTGAAGAACTATATAAAAATAAATACATGCTTCCTCTTCCTCTCTTCCTGACTGCTTCTGCTTGCCTTCATGCCTGCCTGCATCTCTCTTTAAAAAAAAAAAATGGAAAAAAGAAACAATGGAAAGAAAGGGTTCTGTGATTATTGTTAGTTGGAGACAGTGCTAGGAATAGTTCACCTATCTGACTGAGTATAGGATGACTCAGGGGTCATAGAAAAGCTGAACTGGAGGAAAATGACAACAAGGGAAGTGGCAAAAGGAAACTGCAATATAATCAAGGTGACAGGTAATGTCAGTAGAGCTGAAGGAAAGACAGACTAAGAAGAAAGAAATAAATTAGAGTAGATGCAGATGGATTGATAGATGTGGGAGAGGAAGCAGAACTCAGAATCAATGATACATTGGGCTTTTGACGTGCCCAGCTGGCTGGAGGTTAAGACTTTGACCAAATCAAGGAATAGAGAACAAAAAGGATCAGATTATGGGCAGAAAATGAATGTTTTCCATGTTGAATCTGAAAATGTCAGTGGGCGATCACAGAGAAACTGACTAGAAGACAGGCTTCAGTTTACTCATCAGTAAAATGGGGTCACAACATGAAACTCACAAGTTGCTGTGCAGATTAAATGAGATAATCTGTTTCAATGGGAAGAGCATGTGGTCGGCATGTAGCAGACACATAATATGTTCCTTTGCTTCCTTCACTTCTTAACATGATTTCTAATCTTTATTGAGGTAACTGACTTACCATATATATTTAGATGTATGTGCAGGTTCATTAAATACATTAAAATGAATTTGTAAATTACATGTCAGGGGAGGCCTGGCACAGAGAAAATGGTATTTGAGGAAGGATGAGAGAGAACATTTGGGAACAAGGAAACCTGACATAGTCCAATGTCCCTGTATCCCTGTGGCATTGCTCTGAGACACAAGAGAGGAGGCAAGAAGAAGCTGGGACAATTTACAGAAGATTAAAAAAGGGAGGGAGGGAATGCCCTTGTGACTCAGGCAGCTGAGAATTCATGCAAAGCCCAAGAATCCAGGTCAGGGGCGGGATGAAAATTCAACAGTAACAACTAAATAAAGATGTCTCTTACCCCTCCTTCTTTCACTCCTTTCTCCCTCCCTCTCTTCTTTAAATGCTTGTTCCTTCTCTCCCTTCCTTCCTATATGAAAGAAAAAGTAATAACAATAAAAAATAATAATGGATGGAGAGGAAGCCCAGGCAGCTGACATCAGAGTAGAATTCAATACGTCTAGAAATATATTTGAAATAAAAAATAAATGAATGACTGCTTCACAAACTACAATTTTGCTGAGGTTCACCCTTGCTCTACTTCAACCCACTCGAAGCTCTATTTCATAACCTGGCCATCACAGAAAAGTTCAGGAAGGTCATGTAACCCTGTGTTCGAGACAGGATCAACACAGGCTTCTGTATGAGAGAATACATGAAGGCCAAGTTCAGCAATTCAAAGTTTTATCCCTTATCAGCTAATGTGTACACTGATATTTTTTTAAGTTTGATGAAAGATCAGCTCATATATTTGAGTAGAATATAAAAACTAAATCAGGGTAAACTAAGACATAAAAGAATATGATTATCAAAGCAAAGGACAAAAAGTCAATTGAAATATAAGCTTAGAAACAAAGAAGCAATGTTGAAACACTAGAGAAAGATCTATACACAGAAACATTGTACCTGTGTTTAAACAATGTAATGTACCAATGAAGACATTGCCAGCAATGTAATAAGGAGCAGAGTTTGAAAGGCAGGGCAGGCTAGAAGGAGGTTTATCTCACATGGGAGCACAAAGCAATAGAGTTAGTATTGAGTACAGCTTGAGAGAGAAGTTTTGAAATAAAATTAAGAAGCGCACTGAATTTCACATTGGTTTGATGCATTTTTATGGCATCGTGGATATTCTGAAGACTAAGAGAGAAACTAGTCCCTAAATGTACGAGAGCCAGTTTCTATTATTAAATACGGCATGAGTGATGACATGGTGTGGTTTGGTGCTTCTCTAAATGCACAGGCATGCTGAATGGCATGACAAATAGAAGATGATATGACAGGATATTAACAGTGAAAAATGGCCTCGATGCAGAGGAAATGAGGAAAAGCAGCTTTTTCAATCTGACAACTGACCCACAACACCTATCATAAAGTGCACACATCTTCTTAAAAAAAAATAAAATATGTATTGCTTTGAGCTGTCATCATAGTCACTCTGTGCGAATCATAAACAGCAAACATGTAAAGTGAGGAGGGGAGTAGAGGCGCAGAACAAACGAACATGGTCTGACATAAAAGACACCCCTGATAAAGATGCCCTTTTCCTTCCCAAGAAATCTGTACTACAAAACAAAATGCCTAGAATATAATCATGTTCACCAAATGTTAACTGAATGAAACAAAAAAAGGAATAAGCTCACACAAAATGCTAACTGAAATCACAACTACTGTTTCAGAAGAGGTCTTTCACAAGATAACTGAAAACTTGTTTTCAAAGCAAACTGTTTGGTTGATCAGTTCTATAATAGCTCAGAAAATACTGATTAGCATGTCTATTTATTTGCAAAATGTCTATCCTTTCAGAAAGTGACATAATTCAATGACACTTAACTATCGAATGTCATATAGTAAAAAAACACTTAACATGTGATTTAGTATGTAAGCTTATTGTGTTTAAGACTGTATTTTTATCAAGCCATTCAAATAAAAATGATAGCAACGCACTGGCTGTTATCTTAGAAATGTCAATGAGTATACTGATATAGTAGTGAAATCTGTTTTTCTGGGTTTTTTTGTTTTTTTTTATATCCAACACAAGAAAGACAACAGAATTTTAATCTAATCAAACCTGAGGGGATAATTCAAGATTTAATAAAATTACTACCAGGTAATAGTTATGTGTAACCAAGTCATCAAGCACAAAATACCAGTTTTACAAGTAATTTAAAAGGTATCTTACTTGCGTGAGTCTTAAAATAAAGTATGCATTTACATAATGGCACTACTTTCTGCCACTAAGTTTCAGTAAACATGTGATTGATAATATTCAGTCATTCTGGATTCAAGTTCACATCGATAAAACATGAGAATGTCTAAAGAAATCAAATGGTTATAGAGGACCCACAACAAATTGAAAAATGAAATAATAACGTGAGTATTTCTGAGAAAAAGAAAAGTGAAAATTAAGCACTGTTGCTATGTACCTATTAGTTTTCTGTAATGGATGATACGAATGTTGTTTTAAGTTAGAAAATGAATCATGGGAGCTAACACAGTAATTACCATACAAGTCACCTAGGGAGCCTAAGACTAATTACTGAGGCTCAAAACTCTTCTGCTGGGATAAAAGCTGCTTACTAGAAGTTTCCAGAGGCTCGCAAAGAATCTTCAAGGGTGAAGTTAAGGAAGTGGGAAACAGAAGAAGAAAGTGATTCAGACCCCTTTTAATTGCAATTTAAGTATCTCGATGTTACTCTCAAATATCGGTGTCCTGTTCACACAATGACTATCCATCACTTTCCTAGAGTAAGAGAGCAGTAAAGTGCAATAACGTCTAAACGGAAATACAGGTAGACTTCCGACAGCATATTTTATGTGTCGGCTTGTGCTTTAGAGAAAATCATTCTAAGAGAATCAACTAATAACTGTAGAAGCAGAAGGCAGGCAAATCAACACTCTGAATTTGGTACAGTGACTTGTAAATAAAATGAGAAGATCCCCCAAATGGGCAGGGCATCTTCAACTCTCACTTGAATCTCTCTTTCACTAACAGCTCACAGAAATGCCAATTCAACTGAAGTTTAGAGTGTCTGGGAGGGTTAAACCTGAGCCGGGGCCACAGCTCAGCTGATGAGAACCCTGCTTACAAGGAAGCAAAACAAGCAAACGAGCAAACAGAGCCTTGCATCTGAGGAGTTCTCAGAAAGGTTTTAGTCCTCTCTGGGGATCCTAGATTCCTTGAGAATCTGATGAAAGTCAAGAAGCTTTTCCCAAAATCATGTACAACATGTTGTATACAATTTCATGGATTTTACAGAACCAATGGCATGAACCCCAGGTGGCTGCAGGTAAAGACTAAGGGAAGACAGGGTTGCAAAATTCAGGTTACAGCTCTCAGACTCATAATTAAGTGCTAAGTGAATAAAAGCTTAAGAGTTTATAGAGGACATACACTGTTAAACTGAGGGATTAAAACTAGGAAATGTCTTCTTCCTTGAGATTTTAAATTTTTTAAAAAATTATTGATATTTATTAAATCTTTTGTTCACAATGCTTCATTCATTTCTGAAGGAAATGTCTTCTGTATCTGCTTGTCCCAATGTCAGTTCCAACACAGCCTGCCCAATGTGGGAGGGAAAGCACTTTCCCTTTGACATTTTTCTATTTGTTAATAATGCCGCCATTATTCCAACCAACTGGACACGTTCTCATTTGTCTTTGACTGTATTTTTCTCCTTTCAGTTAGGAAACTGGGAATCAATAAACAACCAAGTCCTGTCAATCCTTTAGTCATGTCTATTACAATTATTTACTTACCATTTATGTGATAGGCACTGGAGATACAAAGATGAAATACACCAGGCCCCCAAGTAGTTCACCATCAGGTGTCTCTTCCTTGCTATTTTTATAGCTTCCATAGATGTTTTAAGTCTCCATCAATTGACAGTTACCTTTCTACGACCAGCCTCTAACTTCCCAGCTTCTTTCAATCCATTCACAATCTCCTAGACTCTAATTCTCATAACATTTTGCTTTTTGAACATATTCTATAAAATGAAAATTCATGAGAAAATTGTTTTCAAGGGATATCTCTGTTGGGTTTCTGATATCTAGAGGAAGCTTGCCTGTGGGCTTCACTGGGAAAATCAGAGCCCTCTGCATCATCAGGCCCACCCCTATCTACCTACAAGTATCCCCTATATTCTAAGTTTCCGGCTCCAATGAAGAGGGTCTTGACACTGACTCATGCTTATTCCTGATCCCATCACTCCAAATTGGTTTCTCCCTCCTTTTCTCTTCCTCCTCAGAATTATAGCTCATCTTCCTCTTTCCACAAAATGTTCTAAAAGATTAGATCCCACAATGATGAAGTACTGATATATTACGGTACTTGTATAAATCAGTCATTTTGACACCAAATCATAAATGTATTCATAGTTTTACTTTTTGTCTCTCCAAACTGACTACAATTTCTTTGAGGTCAGTAAGAAAGTTTTGCATTTTTCCAGTTACTTTCATGAATCCTTCACTTAATATATATTATTCGAGTTCTTACTTTTTACCTGAGCTATACCAGGGTGATGGGGTCTACTGTATTATGACATAGTAAACCCAAAACAAACATTTACTACAAGCAAAACTTATCTCTTCTGCCTGAAAGTGGTATATTTAGGTGCTTTTATTTTTAGACTTATTGACCAAAGAAATTTCAAACTTTTCAAAATCTCCTATTTGTCAACTTTTGGGAGTTTCAACAATGAGGTTTTGGCTGTATTTAAAGTATATTTCACTTGCTCATTCTCCTCAAACTTTTGTTAATTCCTGCTAAAAGAATATAGCACCTTTTAAAGGTTCACATTTCATTTCTCTCCAATGTGGTGGAAATGTTATACATAAATAAATTGGAAACTTATTTAGCCACTTGACATCCCTAATGCTAGGAGATATTTCTATAAAACCAGCATTATAAATAATCCAGAAACTCCCTAGATTTGGCCAGCTATGTTAGCAACATTTTGGAAACATGGATCTTTTATTTTGATTTAATTGCACTTCTTTTGAGGGCTTATATAGTGTAGCTTATAAATATGCCCATAAACAAAACATTATAATAAATATTCAAGTAAATAAATAAATGTCACCCTGACTGTTCTCTCTACTGACAATAAACAATAAGTGTTATGGTCCCAGATGTTTACTTAAATTGGCCCTAACATGATAGATAGGCCATTGGGTAATCATCATGGTTACTGATGCATTTTTCATGCTAAGATGGGAAAAAATGGTTGTTCTGTCTGCACACCACCCATGTATACTGCTTCTATTCGTCAAGATTTGCAATAGCAACTCTCAACATAGCTTTGGATTCGAAGACTCCTATTTTTATCTTTAAAAAAAAAATTTGAAAAGGAAGGAAAGAAAAAAAAAAACTTTTAAAGAGAACACTTTTTTAATTGAGCCAGACATTGTGACTGAAAATTTGCAGAGATAATTTAAGGCTCAGAAGAAGGTTATGGTCTCCCAAAGAGGATTTACTATTGTTTTTATCTGCTTCTATGCTCAGGGCAGATATAAATCCAATTGAGGATGAAATGATTTAAATTTGGGCTTCAGATTTTTCTGAGAACTGGTTTTTTCCAGGGATTGCTTGAAGGTCTCAGCTTCCCTGCTTCTCAGCCACACTTTTCCTCTTGCATGTTTGGTAAGTCTCTGCAAAGCTCACCTCCCTAGGCATTCCTCTTCTTCTCCATCTTAGTCCCGTAAATTCCCCCTGCCTTGGTAGCAGGCCAGTTCCCTCTAACAGATGTTTAGTATAACTTGTTTTGTTTGTATTATTCTCAGGAGGCTTGGTCTAAATCAACATTACAGCCAGAAACCAAAGCTCCTTTATCCTGACTTTGGTTATTGGTATCACTACTCATCTAGTCTTTCCAGCTAATTATCTCAAATTGAGCCTCGCTAACTCAGTACTTCAATATCTCCCTCTCTGTTTTTGCTTAGCCTGCAAATACAGTAGGGTCTCTCAAAATCACTCTTTGCCACACACCACCCTGTGATCCTTCAGGGTCTAACTTCTCATGTAATTTTCTATCTAGTCTCCCTGCCACTACACTCTCTCAAATCCAGTCTTGAATAGGACTATCTAAGGCTGTTCAAGTGGCTATAGCAGAACACCATAAACTGGTGGCTTGTAATCAGAAATTTATTTTCACAGCTCTGGAGACTGGGAAATTCAAGATCACGTTACCAACAGATTCAGCATCTGGCTCTTACACAGTCACCTTGTGGTGTCCATGTGTGATAGAAGGATGAGAGCTCTCTAGGGTCTCTTTAATAAGGCCATGAATCCCATTCATAAAGGTCTCATAACCTAATCACCTCCCAAAGACCCCATATGCAAATACTAAGATTACCACACATCCCAGTTGGACTGGGATTGTTCCAGTTTCGCGACATTGTCCTGGCATCCCTCCAGAGTTGAAATTCTGTCCCAGTTTCAATCACAGTTTTCTAGATGTTAATTTGGACAAACACACCCAAACAAACTAGCTCGAGACTGAACACAGGGGTGCAGGCTTCCACAGTAGGGGTGTTACACCCATCTGATGTAGGAAAACTCCATTACTCCCAGTTTCAACTCTAAAAATCATGGTTAAGTCTACCATGTAGCAACACAATAGGTATTAAGTTTCAATGCATGATTTTTGAGGGGACACATTCAGTATATAGCAGGTTATATAGTATAAAATATCTTGGAAATGAAATAATTAAACAGAAATCCCCCTTTTACCACCCCTCACCCGGAAATGCCAGTCAGAAAAGACACTTAATGGTCTTCTATAGGAAGTCCCTGAGAGCCATGAGTCAACCCAACAAGAGAAGATGTTCAGCTTAGCTCTGACCCAAATGGAAAGTGACTCTTCCACCCAATGGTAGCTGATCAGAATCTCACTTGATTTGGTGATTCCCAACATACTGGCTAACGGTTGGACAGCAGAGCTGGCAAACCAGAAGAGTTGCCTTCCCACAGAAAAGAGTCAAACAAAAGATACTCCTTAGACATTCATAGAGAAATGCAAAGTCTTTTTAATAGGTTTTTAAGCCTTGATGCTCAAAGTAAATCTTGAAAATATGAACCATGAATATGTCTGCCTAACTCACTTTCATTCCTGTATGCACCTTTCCTTTAAAAAAGAAAAAAGAAAAGCAAAATATGAACCTGTAAATTTCTGGACTGTAATTTGAAAAAAAACAACAACAAAGAAACCCACACAAGACAAAACTTTTATGGTATGCACAGCCAAGAATTAGAATATGAACAAAGAAAAGCAGAGCCCTCTAGACCAGACAGAGACAAATGGGCTGGCTACACAGATGTTGCAGGATGAGGGGAAGAGAAATATCTACATACACTAGGGGCAAATTGTTTTAACACAACTGAATTCTGGGGTGCAGGGGTTCCAAGTTCTCCAAGCACCAAAAGAAAGCTCTATAATCATTAAGTGATAATCTAATCTTGTCAGGTTGATAGCTCCTCCCCAGATTATTACCTGGAGCAGGTTGATGCTTTTGGAAACAGCTATTAAGAAATATGAAATGGTGCCTTTTGAAACAACTAGATGGAACTGGAGGTGATTATGCTAAGCAAAATAAACCAGAAAAAGAGAGTACAGGATGACTTCACTCATATGTGGAAATATAAAGAAATACAATAAATGTACAGACAAATCACAACAAAATTCACAGGACACAACTGATTACTGGAAGGATGGGAGTGGAGAGAGAACAAGAGAATGGGTTAATACAGCAGTGGTGATGGGCACTGGAACTCTGGTGTGGGGGATGTGATGTACATATCCTGAAAGTCAGAGATCCTTTAAACACAAAAAATAATAAAATAACTTTCAAGAAAGAAAAACAGCAGCCATATTATATTAAAATGATAAATGAAATGAGTGGCTAAAATGAAAAAAAATTAAACTTCATGAGAAAAGCTGGAAGAAAATATGAAGAAAGGAAGCTGTTTTTATTCTAGAAGAGATGGATTATGGGTGACTTTCCTTCTACCTTGCCCAAACATTTCCCAGTGCTACTGCATTCTGTTTATATAATAAATAGATAAATTAATAAATGCCAAATGCAAATGTTACAGAGAAGAAGCAACATCCTTTAAAGCATTATAAAAAGTGTAACAAAACTCTCTTTTTGAACTTGTTTTTTTCTGTAATTCCAGTAACATACTTGCAGATACAGTTTCTGTGTAAGGAATGGTAGTTGAATGTGTCTCATGAGAGAGATCTTAAAGTGAAATAATCCTTATGGTCAAATGGTCCTTTCTATGTTTCTTTTTAACAACATGTTGCTTATTTACCCTATAAAATAAGTGTGAAAAACATATTTTATCTCATATTATTTATGAAGAAAAAATGTACCTAAAATTCTCATATTCTTCTTCTTGTCTTTTCCATGGACAGCTCTGTATATTGGTAATGACCTGAAGATAGTCATCCTCTGAATATCTGAAAGTCAAATGTCAAGGAAGTTAGTAAATAAGATCTCACATATTGCTGAACAAATATATGTATTCAAGGACACTCTTATAATCTACTCATATGAACCCTCTAAATGTCTTCTGTAATAAGGCGATGGAGAAATAAGCCAATATCAGACCCCTTTCAAACTTCTGGGAACATACAATTTGCCAAGAATTAATTTGTTGATTTAGGAAAGTGTGGTTTTTCACATATAAGTCTAGTCAAGCAAATAAACCATAACAGCACATTCACTTATGTGCATATCATATGGACATTGCATCTTAGCTCTAACTCACTGACAAGTAAATATGTTTTATAGATGTTAACTACTAACATAGAGTTTATCAACACTTTTCAGACTCTACCTTGATAGATTTACATTGGGATGCAATTTAAAATTTTAATTCTGAACAGCACATTTAAAAACCAGAGTGTGGTAAGTTAAGAGAGGTACGTATTTGCAAAAAAAATCTATAAAGTGGTACAGAGTTTGGTAGGACCAAAGTCCTTCAACTATTTTACTACAGGAAATTCCATTATTAAGTATAGTAGGTCTGTCTCTCTAAAAATGTTCAGATAGACTCTTCCTGACATCCAGAGCAAGCTTTTTAATACAAGTCACCTTTGCATCTGGAGCTAAATGTCAATTGAGATGCTGTCAGTTGTGGCAGAAACTGTTAATACTACTTTAAAGAATATAGATTATATAGATGCTGAGTCATCTCCAGCAACAACCTTATTTCTAGAGATACCTATCTGAAGGCAGGGAAACACCTACAGGCAAGGTTTTGTCACAGGACATCGCCCCTGTCATCCTCTCAGGTGAAGATGGCCCCTCTTCTCTTTTTGACATGCAAGTTCCCTAATAATTCCTTAGCTCTGGATGTATATCCTCCATCTGTCTTATTTACTTTAGAATATACAGCCTAAATTCTGCTTACTTATATAATTAAATTTGGTGTTTTTTTCTTCCTACATATCTGTCTACTGGCCCAGCCTGAGAAGAACCTCAGAAGGATGGGGGAAATTTCTTCATGCCCTTACATGATTAACTGTTTTCATCACAGAATATCTTTTTAGCTTTTAAGGCTTATCATTTAAATTGCAAATATCCTTTTGAGTAGAAAAATTCGAAAGTTTTTCAATTAATATCTGTCAACAACAAATAAACCCTATATAAACTGTATATTAAAAAGGCAAATGAAAAACAGGTACTAAGAGCAGTATAAAAGGTATATTTCTATAAAGGTAATCACTAGAAAAAAACAGGTAGATAGAAAATGGGTAGAGAGAAGGGATAAATGGGAGTGTGATAGTGTGGATAAGGAAGACTTACAATTTTTGAGTATACATTTTTCAGTAGCTTTCACTACAAGAACCAGTCATGTATCATATACTCAGAAATAGTCAGACAGAATCTAGAGATCCCAAAATGGAATGTAAACAGTAACAAATGAACTTAACTATATTATAAATAAATTAAAAAAGAACCTCACTGAAGATAAGAATTAATCTCAGTAACTCTGGAAAAGTACATTTGGACTAGATAATAGATTTATTTTAACAATGTCTTATAGTTTTCAGACTATAGGTCATTCACATCTTTGTTTCTTTCATTAAGTCTCAGCATAGACAAAACAAAACAAAGAAACAAACACCCAAATCCTGAAAGCAAAAACTTGTACTCAGTTAGTAAACCTCTTTCATATAGGAGTACGGGTTAACCATTCTGTAAATTCTTTGTATACATAGCAGGAGTGAAGGAATAAATGCAATATGAATAAAAACTGTAGATGAGAGACAGGTTTCCCTTTTTCAGAGAAAAATATTAAAAATAAGGAAAAGGGAAAGGCTACAATGAATATTGTGTTGATTTTAGCCTCACAGGTTATAAAAAAAAAAATCTTAGTCATTAATTGCCTATTATTTGAGCTCATGCCTCTGCAGCAAGAGATAGAGTGTACGATGGTGAGGGACCGGAGAAGGCAGGAAAGAATCTCATCTAGAAAGTCACTCCCCCAAGCTCACACTGCAAAATGCAGACCCACTGCGATTGATCTCTGAAAGGAGGTATATGTTACAGGTTGTCTACCAAGCCACTCCTTTGCCTCTGAAATTTAACTACCTTTTGGGTTTCTCTCTCTTCAATGTTGCTGCTAAAATTAATTAAAAATATTTTTCTTAGGCTACCATTTCCAGGAAAACTGAAAATCTCAAAAGACTGCTAAATAAAGGAGAAGCAAAGGGTTAAGACAGGAGAGATTAAAAATCGTTGACTTGCATACAAGTTTCTAACTTTATCAGATTTTGCTCACTGCCCTGGGCCATAGGCCTTACCCTGTGATACCAAATGTCTTGAGAGGTGTGTACTCTAGTCCCAATGCTTTGTCTGGATGGAACACTTTCTGGCTGAAGAGAAGACTGCTTATCTTCATGGGATGCAAGACAGTGTTCAGCTCAAAAAAGAAGAAACAGACCCTGAGCAGCCGCCCCAAAGCTCTCTCAGCTTCTGGCTCTTCGAGGGAGACATGACATGGTAACTTTAGTTTCCCATCCAGAAGTCTTAACCACCCATGGTTTATAGTCATTCGAGTATCTGAAGCCAAGGCACCAGTCAGTGCACTATGTACAGGGCCCAACAGGCAAGTAACAAAAGAATTGTTGACGCACAAAATTTAACTAAAAAGAAAACAGGAAGGGGTCTGCCAAATACAAGCATCTAATTAAGTCACTGGAACTGCAGCTGTATTCTAAGCCATCACAGCTGTATTCTAAGCCATCAAGATAAAACATAGGATGAAAAGCCCAGTAACTAGCCAATTACTATGCTATCATGAAACTAAATGTGTCAGTCTGAAGTTTTATTTAAATGTCATTATAAAAATATAAATGTCTCATGATGTATAACTTAGATAATAAGATTAGTGAACCTGAAGACATAGCAATAGAACTACTGAAAACAAAACAAAAAGGGAAAAAAAAGAAAAACCCAGATGGAATGAAAAATATACAGAGAATTATTCGGTGGTGAGAAAATTCCAAGGGGCCTAACATAGGTAAAATTATAGTCCTAGCAAGAGAGAAGAGAGAAAAAGTTATTTGAAAAACTTACAGGTGTGCCTTGGTGACTCAGGCACTAGCCATGGGTAGCTCGGTTCTGGACCATGTAAAGACGAAGGGATCTGGGCAAGTGACAAGGGCCGGGAAGAGCAACCAAAATAAATAAACAAGTACAGTAAAGTGCTTTCTCCTCCTCTTCCTTCCTTCCTTGTTTCCTTCCTTGCTTCCTTAAAAATGTTTGTCCCCTTTCCCTTCTTTCCTCTAAAAAATAATAGTAACGATTTCTTAAAATTACGGTGGCAGTTTTTTCCAAATTTAAGGACATCTAGGAAGCCTTCAGAAGCTTAACAAATGCCAGACATAAGCAATAGGAAAAAACTACACTATGACATGTATCAATAAGATCTCTTTACCAATAAGAAGAAAATCTTAAAATTAGTTGGGAAAAAAGACGTATTACATACATAGAAACAAACAATTTACCACAGGCTTGTCAGAAACAAGGCAAGGCAGAGGCAGTAAAACAATATCATTAAAATACAGAACAGGACAGAACAGGATGGAAAGGTGGGCTTCAACCTAGAATTCTATAGTTAGCTAATCCTACAAAAACTGAAGATAAAATGGGGACTTGGTTGCAGACACACGAAAGCTGAAAGAATTCATAACTGTACAACTGCAGTAAAAGAACATTAGAGGAGATCCCTCAGGCAGAGGAAAATGAGATCAGATTGAAATGTGGATCAACACAAAGTAATAAAGAGCACTGGGAATGGTAAATATGTAAATAGATATGAAGACTTGTCTTATTTTCCCAGGTTCTCTTTAATAGATAATCGTTTATAGTAAAGAATAAGAATAATAAACTGGGGAGTTTATAACAGATGTAGAAATAAATGCACTACAACTAGAGATCAGAGGCCAGAAAATGAAGAGGAGACAGACATAGTGCACACGACTAGAAAATACAGTGTGATTTAAAGCAAGCAAAGGAAAACTATACTGCTCACTTAAGGCAGTTGAAAACAAACAAAACCTTGCAGAGGGATATAGTGCAACCATCAACTTACTTCTCTTCTATTTTGGGGGGTGCATTTGAGAAGAACTGGAATTAACTACTCTTTAAATGTTCTGTAGAATTCACCAGGGAAGTCACCTGGTCCTGGACTTTTGTTTGTTGAGAGGCTTTTGATTAAAAGGTTCATAATCTTGACTGTAGTGATAGCATGCACACATGCCACGTTTCTTCATATTATACAACATTCACACCTCAAAAAATCTTTTAAAATGTTCATTATTGGGCTAAAATTGTATTTTATATGATGATGTAGCTAGCATAATAAGTGGTATTCATTAGCCACTGATAAGGATCAAATATCTAAAATTCAGAATTCTAGTAACTACAAACCTATGATTTATTTAAATGGATAATATGCTTTTCAAAGAGTTCCCAGATAGCTAAAATGTTGCTACTTCTAAAGTTCTCTCAGAATGCCTTGACCAATACTCCTCTCCCAGCCTTTCTCATATTGAATTTCACTCCCTATTTACTTATCAGCTTCTCCTACTAGACTGTTCCTTTCCCCCTCAGGATCTCAAAGATTGAGCATATCTAGGATGATATAGTCTTCAGAACATGCTGATTGTTCTTAACCCAGAAGACATATTTAAATATAAAATTCAAAGGTTACGAGGTGATGACTCTGAATAATCTCCAAGAACATTTCCTTGGTCCGTGGATTATGGATTCTCCTTTCTAACATTCCCCAGTACTGACTTCCACTCACTCTTCCTAGTCACAAATCATCCTATTAAAACCTAACCTTCCTTCAATATGTTGCCTGAGAATTTTCAGGTGAGGATTCACTGTCTAGTCAGTCACTTGAACCGGTTCATTAACCCGACTCATCCTTCCTACTTTCCCAATTTCTGAGAATGAAATAAAAGGGAAGTGCACGTGTATGTATCTTGTACATGTTTACCCATTTAAAAATGCACAACCCCTATGCTGACTGGCTCCATTTCTGTTTTTGAGGACCTGCAACCTCGCTCAATGTGGAATTCACTCAAGATTTTACACAAGAATATGGAGGACAGGGGTTAAGTTAAAGGCTGTAGCAATCTAACCACTGCAACTCTTAGAAGTAAAGAACTAGTAGATTCCTTGTCACTTTTGGTCAAGTCTTGGACTTAAGCTGTGTCTCTTTTTTCCACTTTCTTTTGGTATGAAAAGGATCCTCTCTTTCCACTGCCACACTTTCTTTTCACATTATTGTACCGGAACCAGATGACATGAGCTTGTAAACGAGCTGCCGGTTGGATTTCCAGGAGTGTTGTGAGTAGGCTGCAAAACCACTGGTAGCTTTAAATGGAGCAAAGTGAGAGTATTATTCTACAGGAACTGGCTAATTTAACTGATCATAACTCTCTGTCTCCCCCTCTCCGAGCCAGCTATTAAGCATGAAGGAGCACACAGTTGTTTTCCTTTCTAACTAGGTGGCTTGTTGGCCTGACTCAAAACTTTTCACTCTCCCTACACTGTGAGTCACCTGGAGGCCTGCCAAGAAGGCAAGGAGACTGATCAAAGCAGATTTTATTTCCACCAAGATTTGAAGCAAATGCTCTTAAGTATAGTATACTTTTACTTTAGCTCATTTGAAAAGCAGAGTTTGTGTCATTTTGAAATCATTCTTGTCTTTATTTTGTTTAATCTAGAACATTAAAACTATCATACACTGCCAATTAGGATAAAAGGTGCATTGCAAAGTGTTAGACCCTTTAAGATATTTGTTTGAGAGATACATATCCCCAATAAGTTGTTGATGGCTCCTATTTAATATTGAACTATGTCAATCATAATGTGTTTAAGTTTACCAGCACATTTTTAGTCACTGACATGCAAAACTAATTCAATCCCTTATAGTAGGTATATCTACTATAAAAGAAGAAATATTTGTGGCCAAACAGAAGTCAGACTTCAAGCTACTTAATTCGTTATCTTTCTGAATTCAATCTTTAATATCTAGTTTAAAATGAAGCATTAATTTATATATCACATATAGATCATATATATATAATATATATTATATCATATTATAAAGGGGAAGGCTAAAGAATAAGGGAGTTCTTTTTTTTCCCTATATGCTTGTCCTTATCTACTGAAAAATAAATGAACAACCAGCTTTTCAGAAAATTAAGATTACACAGTACCATTTCAATTTGTTAGGCAGAAGGATGACTGAAGCGAAATACTATTTGAGAAGGAAAAAGTATGTAGGCTATGAGAGTGGGCTAATTTGTGGGATAAAAGTTTATTTACAAAAGTCTGTTATAAAAAGTAGTGGAAAAGGACACTGGAACTCTAGTGGTGGGTGTGGTGTAAAATATAGACTGAGATGCAATTTCCATTTCCAAAAATGAATATAGCATTGTGAATAAAAGAAACAATAAGTATTACTATTAAAAATAGCATTTAAGAACAAGAAATTTTAATGAAAAATGTCTTACAATTGAAAGTTTATACACAGCTACATAAAACAGAATTATAAATTACTTTATTTAAAATTTCTAATTTAAAGAAAAATTATTCTCAGTATTTTCTCTGTTTATAACTCTACGCACATGATTCTTCAGGTTTATTAAAAGAAAATTGGCATTGAAACATTAATACCAACTATGTTCATAGTTGTATTAAGAGAATATTATATAGAATAAATTACAAAGATGTGCCTCATATTTTCTTTGGCCATTTCTTCATTATCAGAATAATTTAATTTTACACTAATACACATTTGCAATTAATGACTACATTATATCAATATACATTTTCTGTAGATTAAGACAAGATACTGTTTATAGAACAAGGCTAGGGTCTGAGTATATACAGGGAGTTCACACGAGATTTCAATATGCTTTTTATTATAAATAATATGTATCCATCATCAACTCTCCAGAAAGAGCACCAGAATGATTCGTTGACCCAGCAAAGCCTAGGTTTTTACGTAACCGAAGCAGAGAGAATAACACCTTGACTAAGGTTTATTAATATCATGGAAGGAGCTGGAAGTTAATATTTTTAAGGTTTGGGGATCTTCTTGCCAAGTGGTTTAAGGCAAATCTTTCAATCTGGGATTGAATTGGGGATATTAGCAAAGTCATTAATATAATAAAGATTGGAAGACAGAGGGAGACAAGAAGTCAATCTTGGTGAATAAATAGTTGCTTGAGAGGCAACTATCCATTATCCTGGGACAGTTCTAGTCGAGATTAGATATTGATTAGATAAATGTTTTTTTTTCTGAAGTTACGGAATAAAACAATAAAGTTACTTTTTTACAGTTGCCTATAACATTAAATGCCTTAGTCTTTCTGCAAATTTACTTGTATAGTTGGTTTTTAATTATAAAGTATTGACCTCACTCAACAGCTCGAGAGGCATCTATTCCTATGATATTACCCTCACTTTTGTGATGACAAAACTAAAAGTTCTGAGAAGATAAACAGTTTGCTCAATATTATAGTATAAGTGGGTAAGCTAAGAGTTAAACTCATGTCTTTTGATTTGCAGTCTGGCTCTCTTTCCAATGTATCATGCTGCATCTCATCTATTTTCATAATGAAACTGAAAATTAATCTCATCAGAAGCATTTTCTGGTCCCAAATCACACTAAATAATGCAGCAAGTTATTTTCAGAAGAATAAATAATATCTATTTAAATTATTATGAATGATACTCAAAATGATGTACAAATTATAAATAACAGTAAATGATAATAAATAAGTATCATATTAAAATTCAAAATATTTTTCTAGGAAACGTTTTTCTTTGCAGATAAAGTTACATACTGTGACTCATTTTATCTCAATTAAGATATAAATAGGGCTTTTAAATGCAATCATTTACAACTCATTAATTTAATCATTAAATACTTATTGGCTATTTATTAGGTGTCTAGAAGTGTTCTTGAGGATATTCATTTATTTGTCCTATTTAAGTAGCAAAATACTGATTCAGTTTCCTATAGCATCTTTTTCTGGTGAAAAACAACCTCTTTGTCTATTGAAACAGGTGAAGACACTCAATGATATTAAGTCAGTGGATTTCTAAGTGATGTTCTGTGTAGATCAAACAGTCTTTTGTAGCTAGTTTTGACAAAACCCCTGAGGATCCCTGGTCTACATGAAAATAAATTCTGCAAAAACATACAGCACTGTAAGATTTTCAATCAATACATCCAATCATTCCCACTGGGCAATATTTTTTAAAGGAATGACTGATGAGTATATGACAGCTAACAAAGAGAAGTATGTAGCAGGCAGACTCAGTTGAGCTATGAATAATACTGACATGCTGATATTTCACCCACTAGCACTGAAAGAACTCAGTTTTCATTGTTTTCAACCCTGCAAGATGGTAACTTCTAATTAGAACGCTGCAGCTATTGTCAATTGTCATGGGACAAAGGGATCTCAAACCTTTATTCTCTCCTTTTATGCTTTTTAATGTCCCTCCAATATTTAAATACTCCAAAACAGCTTCCAGAATTAACCTCTAAGGATACCAAAGTTATCCAGTGCCTCAGTGAAATGTCTGAGTGGCCATATTTGAAAAAAATCAGATACTAATCTAAAGAGAATAAGATTCTCTATCCTAAACAATTAACATTGGGGGTTTGGTATTAATCATATGTTAAGACAGATACTGGGAAATACTCTCAGCAGTAACTAACCTTTGTCAACCAAGAGCAAATGGGGTGTCTATTTACAAAGGAGTGGGACATGGTACGGGAAAGGCTACACAGTTTGATGAAGAATGCAACATAGGCAGAGTAGGAAAGGTGCTGCCAACTTAAGTCTACAAGTTACCTAGAAAGAGCTGGCGTTGTAGGTGTTGAAGATGACAATAGTTGTGACCTTTCGCAAATCCTTAAACCTTAAAAGAGTCATCCTAAAATCAAGTTCACAGAGAGGGATCTAGGGGAATAAATATCCCAAAATCTCTCTCTTCCCACTTTCCACTCCCCTGCCAATGCCTCCCATGGGCTGATTACAACTAGAAGCCAAAGGGTAGGAGTCCAAGGAAACCCAATATAATCCAAGGAGATCAGCCTCCTAGAACACACAGCAAGAGCAAAGAGTAGAAAATAGATCTGAAAGGTTAAAAAGAAATATATCACACAAAAGGAAATCTATTCAAAATGCTATCTATCAGCATTATTTTGGAATAACTATATTTACTTCCCTGGACTAATATGACATAATGTCAAAATCAAGAAGTAACTCATAGCAAAAAAACCCAACTATATAACTTTAAGTATCTCCTTCATAAATATCTGCAACCTCCAAAAACACGAAGATATTAAAAAATGAATAAACAAAGAATGAGCTGTTATTTAGATTTTTGTAAGTACAAATTTCTAAAGATGAAAAAATGATGAACAAGTTAGCTATCTTATGCTATCAATATTTAGAAATAGGACCCTATATTGGAAGAACTTTGGGAGAATCAATTAATTTAGTGTTCTCCATTTCTTATAGAGTAAGAATATATGGCGAGAGTGAGGTATAGTAGTGAAGGAAATAGCATGGATAGTATACCTGGTTAGATTTTTAAGCCATATATGTGTGGTATTAACCCATTTCATTTTAAATTCTTCCAATTCACATAAGCACATCTCTCCCTCTTCTGAGTCCTCTGCACCACATTACATTTATTGTAAACCTTTACAGCACTTACTGTCTTGTTTTTATGTGTTTACTCAAAAGATACTTACGGAGCATCTGCTATGCGTGATGTACTGTTCTAAGGACCAACAACCCAGTAGTGAACAAAATATTTTTAAATCCATATTCTTATGAAAATTTAATTGTAATAGAGGACAATGGGTGATAAACTAAAGGTGGATATATTATAGAATCTCTTTTATTTCCATTAATGTTTTTCATTTAAAAAAAATCTGTGCTGACATCAATTTAGCCACTCCAGTTTTCCAGTGGTTGCTGTTTGCATAATATCTTTGCAGTCTTTTATTTTCAACTAATTGCATTTTTTAATCCAAAGTGTGTCTTTTGTAGACAGCATATAGTTGGGTAATTATTTTTAATCCAGTCTGACAGTCTCCGGTTGTTGATTGCATGATCATTTAATCCATTTACAATGCTATTGTTGACATAGTTATTGATTGATCTATCTCTGCCATTTTACTTTCCTATGTCTCATATGTTTTTATTCATCTCTATTCACTTTACAGCTTTGTCTTAAATGAATATTTTCCAATATAGCATTTCAATGCCTTCAATAATTTTAACAATATATTATTAAGTTTCTCTAGGGTTTTCCATACACATTTTAACTTATTAGAATCAGCTTTCGATTTATAACAGCTTAATTGCACTTATATAGAGAAATATTCTTATAAAGCTTTATTCCCTTTGTCCCTTTTTGTGGTGTTTTATATAATATTCAGCCTATTAATGCAATAAATCAGAGTACACATTGTGATAATTGTTACTTGACCACCTGTAGCCATTTTTAGCCTGACAGCACTTTGCTCCCACCCATCTCCTTTGTACTGTAATTGGAAAATACATTACATGTATATTTGAGACGTGCTTGTAAGGACCTTGAAGGCTGCTGTAGGAACTTGTCTTTTATTTTGAGTGAAATGGGAAGGCATTGGAACGGAGAAGTTATTTGATCTAACTTAAATTTCAAAGGGTTCCCTCTGTATACTTTGTTGAGAACAGTCTCTGTAAGAACAAGGAGATATTAAGAGATGTTTGCTACAGTGCAGGAATGGAATAAGATGGCTTGGATCAGAGTGGAAGTGGTAGAGTTAGTAAGAACCGATCAGCTTTTGAATACGATCCAAAGGTAGTCAATGAGCTTTAATGATAGATAATGTGATGGATAAAAAGAGGTAGCGCCAAGAATTTTAGCTGGAGCAGAGGAAGAACAAACTTGCAATTAACTTAAATAGGAAGAGAGTTAGCGTACACAATTTAGGAGGAAACCCAGGAGATCATGAGAGACATGTTAGGTTTGATGTCCATATAGATATACCAGGGAAGTGTTGACTGGGCACAGGTGCATACAAATCTGAGACTAGTTTCAGGTGGGAGATATAAACTTGGGAATTATCCATATGTAAATGGTATTTAAATCCATGAGACTAACTAAGGGCCTTGAGAACTGAAAGTGAAGAGAAATGAGGTCTGAGGACTGAAGAGGAATCTGAAAAATAGGCTGAGGAGAAACCTATGTATTATTAAGTATTTGATTCTCTTAAACTGTGACTGCTAAAAAGCAAAAGTAAATTCTTTGGTCATGTCCCTTGTGCAATATTTCTCAAAAACATGTACCTTGTAAAAAGCTTCTGGTAAGTCTGACCTGCAACTTCAAGTTGAGAGTAACTGTCCCTGTGCCTGTCACAGTGCTGGGTACATGTAAGTTGCATGTAAGTTTCTGAAATTAAAGTGTAATATATGATTAGAAGCATTAAAATACCCAAAGCTTTTAGATATCAATGTCTCAACTATTAATAATGAGCTATCAGCCATGATCTGACTAGTGGAAGTGACACTGATGCTCAGGTTATAAAATTGGGATGATAAGTATACTTATTTTATTACAGAAGCTTAAGTAAGAAAGTAACAAAGAATAAGTAAAGTGTGTAGTATTTTGGAGATGGATTGCTTTTTAGTAGCTTCACATTATAAAGTCAAATATCTTTCTCTTCTTATATTTTTGACATGTAATTCTGTTCTCATTAAGAGTGGTACCATGGAGTAGTGAAAAGGAAACAATCAGAATTGTGTCCAAATCCTGTCTCTGTCATTTGTAACTGCCTGCTGTTTGCAAATCATTTCCGCTCACTAAGTTCATTGTTCTCACTTGTGTTATTAGAATAATGAAACCTACCCCTCATAAACACCACAAGGACTTAGACAAAGTTAAAATATCTGGCATATATTCGGTCAAAAAAAAAAAAGGTAACTGTTACCACTATTGATAATTTTGACAACAGAATTGTCTTTATAACACAAAATAGAATCATGTAAAGGATTGTGAGTTGAGAAGTTAACTAGTTACCTACAGCTACAATAACAAATTGCTCTGAAACTTAGTGACTTAAAACAACTATACATA
Source organism: Solenodon paradoxus (assembly GCA_004363575.1). NCBI lineage: Eukaryota > Metazoa > Chordata > Mammalia > Eulipotyphla > Solenodontidae > Solenodon > Solenodon paradoxus. The sequence goes on along the minus strand of RJWH01002020.1, from coordinate 56,666 downwards.
TTTATCATTGCACAGTTTCTGTAAGTCAAGAATTCATAAGCAGCCAATTGGGAGGTTTGACCTACCAGCTACCCTAATTAGGTTGCAGTGTCAAGGCACCAGCTGAGGCTAAATCATCTACCTCCAAGGTGGCTCACTCAGTGACCTGGTCTTGAAAGCTACATATCATTACTTTTGCAATATTGTGTTGATTACAAAGGGAAGCCTTCTCAGTGAGGTAGAGAAAACATATGTGACCAGTAGGAGAAGATCACTGGGCACCGTCTTGGGAGGTCTAGTTACCAGAGTAAATAAATCATTCTTTTCGTGTTACCTATTGTATTTGAGGATGCTAAACAAAGCAAAAAAAAGTGCTTTCTTTTTCTGTATCACTTCTAAAATCATAAATAACTCCCATTTTCTCAATGGTCTTTAAGAAATGTGATTGTTTTTGTCACTGTCTTTGTAGTAAAGGTTTCTTTCAAATGACTAGGTATTTGAGTAATTGTGAGGAAGTTCTCTGACATAAATACATAATCAACAGTGTAATATAATGAGAAAGCCAGTATTTCCATTTTTCTCTGAGGAAAAATCCAGTTTTGTTCTCACTGACAAACATGTAAAGCAAAATAATACACCATTTCAATCTTCACCTTCCCACCTTTTAATTAACTGGCTGCCTGACTTTGAAAAGTCATAAACCTATCTATTTTAAATCTATAAATAGGGGGAATTCATTTTTTTAATAAAAATAAGTCATAATTGCTCATCGTCAAAAACAAAAAAAGTATGTGCTTTAGAAGAATTAAGAGACTATTTCCTTCAGGCTCTTAAATTGCATGATTATGTGTATCTTACGAACTCTTTAAGGTACAGAATGATGTTTAAATCACCTTTTAATATTTTTAGCATAACTTCTGTGTGATGTAAACAAAACTTTTGTTGACTTCAGTCATAGTTTCAGTATTAGCTCATCTGCCCCAAAGTAAAATTTCCTAGCAGCAAAACACAGCCACTACACTTCACTTACTAGGAGAAATTTCGCAAGATATTAAAAATGTATTACATTGGTATTAATGGCCATTTTGTGGGAATGTCTTCTTTTTGACCTAGAGAGGAAACTCTATACCAAGGAAAAGAGGGAATGTTAGATTTTGAAGTCCTTAAAAGCTGACCATAAAAATCAAATTAAAGGATCAGAAGCAAAGAGAGAGACGAAAGTATGGGTATCACTTTAAAAAGCAATGAAAGCACCACAGATTTAAGTCACACATCATTCTATGCTAGAGAACTCTTGTACAGGACCAAAAATCATTTTTTTCTTGACAGACAACTTGAAATGTGGGAATATTTGCTTTGTTAGCAGGCTGTCAAATGATATGCTCATATTCAGGTATTTTTGAAGTTTGATCTGCAATTATTTATGCCTCTTCTTTTCAAGTAGCCATTCAGGTCATGTTGTACTCTCCAGATAATAAATAGTGAAGAACATTTAGGGTCAGTCTTCAATTCCCTTTGCTTTTCACCCTGCAAAATGGTTCCTGATAACTAGCATCTTTATGCTATCTCATTAGGAGGATACCTTCCAGAAAATTATATTGTCCTCAGTCATTTTAAATGGTACTGCAGGAAATAGCTCATCAAATATATGCAATCACCAAGCAGTGTATGGTTCAAGTCACACCTAGCCTATGCAAGGCAGTGTTCCAAATCTTAATTCTGAGCCTTTGAATCTTACACACACACATGCACACGCACACACACAAGCTAATCTAAATGCAAGTAAATTTTTCATGCCTTGGTGATTGTGAAGGAAGTTACAGGGCAGTGGTTTACATTCTGTTCCTGAAATCTCTAAGTCTCCCCTTTCATTACAGACATTAAACTCCTCAAGTGTTCAAAAGATGTAACTTCGCTGTTGTTTAAAAAAAAAAAAAATGCTTCCTTCCACCTTAGAGGCCTATAATCAATAGAATGATCAGAATGGCAGAACCATTTAACATAACACAACAAAAATGTCTGGTTAGCCCCTACTGATTGGTGCTTCCTTTTCATTGTCTACCGTTGTTACTGCAAACAGCTTCCTCCAGGCACTGACTACTTTCCCCAAGCCAACTCACCTGCCAACTCAACTGACACCCTATTGACCAAAACCACTTACACAATCCAAACACCTAGGTGGGCCAGTTCCAGCCAACTGAATGTGGAAGGAAGGGCTGTGGATCCCCCTTCAAGACCTGTGTGCTTTCTCCACAGCATCTCCTCCCTCTGCGACAAATCTGAGACGACCAGTTGAGGAGGGCTGCATCTTAAGATGGAAGGAGTCAAAAATTCCTAAGACAATACTTAGAGGAGAGATACCTAATCTAGAAGGAATACCTATATTGAGAGTTGTATGACAGTGAATGAAGTTTTGAGTTACGTCATTTTGCTTCAGGAGATTCTGTCTGCTAAATTCATGTACCTCGACCAGATGATAGAAGCTGATCACATTGAAAGGTACATATTCATGGGATTCATGATCACCTAGAAAAAAGGAAGAGAAGGCTAGGAAGACAAAAGACACAGCAATAGAGTTTTAAAAACAAACCAACCCAGGAGTGGGAAAAGGAGTTTATTTCCTGGGTCAGTAACTCTGAAGTATCTGCAATTAGAAAAAAGCAGTTCATTTGTCTGAATCAAGGCAGACTAAGATGAACAGTCTGGATAGCCATACAATCATAATTTTTCTAAAACTCTAAGCAGAAAATATGAGAAATAATCTTCATCATACTGATAAAGGAGCAAACTTGCAGAGGTAAGATGGCTTTGCAGCATTTTTAATACAGTCTAATATTGTATCTAGTGATAACTTGGCAATGGTTTAGGCTGGAGAAAATTAGAAAAATATTTAGGGGAGAGGATGAGGTAGGAAAAAGCTCAGAAAAAATGCATATTCAAAATAAGAGAGTCAAAGAAGTTAAAAATTGGTTTCAAGAAGAATTGAAGTTGGTGGATTTATGGATCTTTTTTAGATATAACCCATAATGTCTAGATAGCAGAGAAAGTATAGAAGATGCTTTGAAGACCTGAAAACATACTCATTCATTTGTTTATTCAACAAATATTTATTGAGCAACAACTGGGTTCTGAGTCCTGTGACTGCCACCAGGGACAGAACCATGGACACTCTTTGGAGTGCACAGTGTTGAACAGAGAATAAGGAATTGTAATACATAGTACCCTAACCACTGGTCGTCTGAATGGCAACTGTTTAATTTCTGTTTATTCAAAAATGGAATAAGGTCCAAAGAGAAAAAAAGCCACCCTTCCCTCCCACGACACTTCCATCTTCCAAAATTCTATTTTAGCAACCTGAACAGGACACATGGGCTGTGGAAAGAAAAATTCTAAGTCTTTAACAGACCATGACAAAAATGGAGCTAAACAATTATTTCTAAGAAAATGAAATTACTTTTTATCACCACACACTGAATGGCTTTCTCGATTGTCCCTGTTTAAGTCTGTAATAGCACCGGTCACAGAACGCACAATTCCTGACAATAGACAATACAACTGAAAAAATTAGTCTCCTGTGTGCAAAATAACACTTTCATAACAATGGGCAATTCATGTCTGCTCTCTTTAGACCTTTGCTGAACAGAACACCAGTGCAGGCTAATTACATGAGCCCGCTGAAAATAGTGTGCATAATGGAAAGGCATCTCCCTAAAGAATAGCTGAGAAAAGGTCTTAGCACCAAATGCGAAACAATAGGAAAAATGTAAGAGCAGAAGAGAATATGCACAGACATTTTCATTAGGGGTTAGCCATTTCTGTGGATGTCATAAAAGAGTTATACAATTCTCTACCTTGAAAAAAAACACCTTCCATGATTAGGAAATTTTCCTCTGAACACTTGACTCAAATATGGATCATCATTATGTTAAGGACTTTTGCCACTTCGAGGAGTAAAAACAGTCCATGTCCGACAGAGTTGAAGAGACTCAAAGGCAACTTTCACCTACTGAGTACCACTGGACAAAGAGCACAGCCAGTTTCTCAGAAGGTCTGCTGAAGCAAGGACCCTTCTCTCCATGTTCTACCTTTCCCCGAGGCATGGTGCCATATGTCAGATGCCTGAGGATGTTATAAGTGGTTTTGAATTCAAGACCCTTAGGTAAAGTTTCAGAAGGAGGCTTGCAATGCCCAAACACTACCAAACAATAAAAGGGCTCCAATATGATCGAGACAGATGTTTGACTCCATCATACACAACTGCCTTGGGTCCACACCAAAATTCCATGAGTTTATTATGCAAGGAAAGAAGTATTGGAAGTGTTCTTTCAAGTAGATCATTAGTGAGGCCATGGTAAGAAGGATGACCCACATTGTATAATCTAAGGAGAGTTTAAAGAAGAGACTATAAGAACAAGAGAGAGATTACTAGAGGAACAAGGCAAAGGGATTGGGTAAATCAGGCAGAAGTGGTCAACTGTGTGGCAATGGATGGAAACCAGACTTTTGCTGGTAAATATAATGTAATATATACAATGGTGATTTATAAGGCTATACTCCTATACTCTATGTTGTTATAAACCCATGTTACTTAATTTTTTTAAAATTCAAATAAAACAAATTAGAAGGGACTTTTCCCAAAGGTCTAAGCCAGATATAGGGAAGTCCAAAGACAGCACTGGGAGACTATTAACAGCTTATCCTTAAATTGAAGGGTCCAGTGGAGGGAATGGAGAGATGGGGAGAGACCTGAAAGAGCCACAGGCTTCGCTCAGAGCACAACACTTCCCTTTAGTCATGAATGCAGATTAGCATGAAGCTATACCACTGAAAGAAAGATTTTTTTTCCCTTCCTCCCTCTTGCTGATCTCTTTTGTATGCTCCCCTCTGGGTAAACACCAAAGAAAACCAGATGACAAAGGGCTAAGGAGCCTATTGAAGAAGGAATTCCTTGTAGGTCAGCCTCCAAAGACTAGAGAGTAGTGAAGAAATGCTAATGGAAGAGACAGGAGGGGTGTGGGTTCTACAGGAAGCTCAGGGCCCATCAGATGGAATAAAAAAAAAAAAGAAGAAGAAAAATCATTCTCATAGAACTACCCTTTTGTAATAAAATGAACTATCACAGAGGATTAGACTGTCCAACTGGATTACTTCAAGTCAGAGAGCTGACCCAGCAGCAAGCTTTTCTAATCATTTCGAGGATCCAGGAAGACAAGAGGAAGCCAAACAAAGAGGGGCCCGAGTTATCAAGGGTGGTCACCCAGGTTCTCTCCGATTGCACTGCACAGCCCCTGTGGCCCAGTATAATAGGTGAGGTCTTGGTGAGGTTTATGCTCTAGGGAGACCTTACACAGAGGAACATTTAAACTATGAATTCAGTACCCTTTAGTACCCAGAGAGCCAGAGGTCCTGTGTGCCACTCTTCAAAGAGACCTGCTCATTGTCCCTGAGTTGACTTACTCTAATAGCTTATCCAGGGAACAGCCTCCTAGGGACGGTCCATGGGCAAGTCTCTTCCTCCCAGCAAGTATCATAGTTATTAGGTGAGTATCTGTAGTGAAAGCCTCATTCTCACTTTCACTTTCCTTGGTTTCAAGTACCTATAGTCAACTGTGGTTGGAAAACATATACAATATTTTGAGAGACCACATTCACATTCAAATTTTATTAGAGCATGTATTATAATCGTTCTATTTTATTAGTGGTTATTATTCATCTCTTTGGTAACTAATTAATGTTAAACTTTACCATAGGTATGTATGTATAAGAAAAAAAACATGGTATATACAGAGTTTATATCTGTGGTTTTAGGCATCTATGTGGATCTCAGAGGGTATCCCTCTGGGGTAAGGGGCAACCACAGCAGTCTACTCCCCAGCAGTTACACTGAAAAGAGATTCAAGTCGGTTATAACTTGGTCTCTTTTCCCTCAGGTCAATCTCTCATACCCCCAGGGAAGAGAATAAATGGATCAAGGCAGCTACTTTACCTCCTTCATCTCAAAAAATATTACAATTGACCTTGAACAACAAGGAGATTAAGGACACCAACCCTCCAACACACTGGAAAATCTGTGTACGCCCTGGTGGCCTAGAGGTTTAGCCTACTGGGCACAGGCGACATACATCGCAAGGGCCCAAGTTCATGTCCTGGGGATGGTGGGGAACAAGCAAGATAAACAACTAAATAAAATAAAGTGCTTCTTCCTCCTCTCCCGTCCTTCCTGACTGCCTATTTGTCTTCATTCCTGCCTATACTTTTCTTTAAAAAAAAAAAAAAAAAAAAAAATCCAAAAATAACTTCTGACTCTTCCAAGACTCCTTTTATATCCAAGGGGGATTAGTTTCAGGACCCTCAAGGAAACCGAAGTCTCTTGTGCCCCAGTTTGAAGAAGATGATGTGGAACACTCTAAACTACAGGCTTGTAAGTAAGCAGGTGTGGTGTGAGTTTGGGGGTACAATCTGTTAATCTCTGGGATTGCAAGCAATTCAACACAAGTGCATACTTTTCTAGAACAGGGTGATTCTTCAAAAGGTTGAGGGCTTATAAACATGTATCCAGAAAAACTACATGGTGATTTTAGTGACTGGGGACCCCAGGCAAAAAGAGAAGAGTCCCTACTGCCAGGGTCCAACCCTGGTCTGTATTGTGAGACTCCCTCCATCCTTCTCACCCACCGGGGCTTCTCAGAGCCCAAGGTCAAGTCTGAGCATGGGCATAGTCTTATTTTCCCAAATGATGTCAAAGATGTGACACATTTCAAATACCAATCACTTATTTTTAAATTAAATTAAATGTGAAGAGAACTTACTTTTTTGTTTTGTTAGATAAAGCTTCAAAGCCACCTTGCAGATTTTTACATTTTTCTGTCAGTTGGAGTGACTTCTCATGGAGATATGTGCTGTTTCATGAAAGAGATTTAAAAAAAAAAAAGACGGATTTAAAATGAGAGCGTATAAGATACTGCTAACAAATCAGATTTAATTGATAAAGTGTGCCCAAACCAAGTCTGCTTTTCATTCCATTATTGGATTTCACCACGGAAAAAGGAAATTGATATTTTCACCTCTGATGGGTCTAAATTAAAAAAAAAAAGTTTACACTATAAAGTCTAATAGAAAAGGACTCTCTATGGAAGACTTTATAGTTTCAGGTTTTTGTATTTTGAGCCTCGTGTTTATAATGAACAAGCTATTCAATAGTTTTAATCACTGTGTATGGAAATAGCCTTTATTTTTAAAATATTATTTCCCTGCTTGAATGCATGGAAACACAGAAGATGAATAGTTCTTTCCAAAAAGACGATACTTCATTGTGTTCTAAGGGCCATGCTATTGTGGTAGAGCTTGGAAATCAGGAGTTCAAATAAAGCCAAACCAAAGAGCGGGTTTAGGACCTGGGCTGATGGAGTCGTTGCTTAAAGAGCCTGGCCAGCATATGGATGCTGAGGAACCACACCATACTTCAGTTTCCCCACCTCTAGTGAAACTATTGCCCTCACCATTATGTTTTATTATTGTCCTGCTAACTACATGCTATCGAAAACAAGGTCAAGCACTTGGTACCATGTCTGACATAGTAACTGATAAAAAAATCATTTTCTTTATATCTCGAAAATATGCATACACCTCTGATTTACCCATAATCTATTTATTTCATCACCTGAAGTTATTTGCTGAGACCCTAACACGGATGGAGGGCCACACACAAGAATGCCTAGGCTAGCTAGGGAGACTGATAAAGCAGTCATGGTTCCTTTCCCTGGCAGAGTTTGCAGAGATATATCGTGAACAGATAACCACACAAATGAAGACAGACTTCTGAAGTGTGGTCAGGTTCATTTATACAGCAGTGGTTGCCGACGAGGGGTATTACAGAGAGAGTCCTGCATGCTGAGGGGCCTCCAAGTGTGTCTTTTGGGTGGGGAGCCCAGAAAATCTGAGTTAGCTGAAATATGGAAGGGAGGAGGAACATTCCAGGCAGAGGGAAAACTATAAGCAAAGATGTTTGAGAAAAGAAAAGAAGGCAGGTGGGGTAACAGTCTAAATGTATTTTTAGTAGAAGTACGGACAGAAACCCAGAGCTGGAAAGCCTGGGCTTAGAATATATGCAAGTTAAAAAAGGAGGTAGGAGGGCTATGACCTCTCTGATGTACATTTTAAGAATTTCACTATGCCAGGAAATGAATGCAAGTAAGTAGCATTATAGAAGCGATGAAAAGTTAGGATGTTTTGGCAAGATTCTAGGAAAGAGAAAAGGGAAACTTGTTTTATGAACCAAGACAAACAGACTCTGATGTGCGAAAACAAACACTGCCCAAACCTCACTAGCTTCACATAACAAAGGTCCGACTTCCTGAAGCAAGGACAGTCATACAATTTAGGGACCCACACGTGCTTCCATAATTGCTGTGGCTAGAGAAGAAAGTGCTGGAAGGTTCTACCCTGTATCTGAATGTTTTAGCCTGACCAGAACTAGACACATCACTTTGGTCCATCAGCAGAAAAAGAAGCTGACAGACTGGGGTCTATTCTGCAGGTAAGACTGACAGGACTTCATAGCAAATTGGTTCTGGGAGGTGAGGGAGCAGGAGGTAGAAAGATAATGATACAAACTAGACAGATTCATAATTAATTTTATAGTATTTCTCAGAAGTGCTTCTTACAGACCCAGAGTACATATGGGCTCACAAAATCTCTCTTTCTTCTGGTCTTTTCTTTCCCCACCATCCCCAACCTCCACTTCATTCCTCCCTCTCGTCCTTCCGTCTACATACAGACTTCACCTTCTGTGCCTTCTGAATATATTGTACTTTCCAAGGATTTGTTTATTTCTAATTTGCTGTGTACTTTATTCAGGCAGATCCTCTAATGAAGTGAATTACCAAGCCAGCAGTGTTTTGAATCATGATGGCTTTGCAATATCCAGCCGAGAGACTGTGACAAGCAGGCACCAATAGGATTTGGTGTCCTAGAATGTTCCTTCAGTCGGAGAGTATCTTTGTTAATAAAGGTCAAAATCATTTTGCCCGAATGCAATCACAGACGATACTTGGAAGCAAAGGTGAGTGTCTGGGGTAAAGCGAAGAGGACAGAATGAAGTCACAGGGAAAACGGGGTGTTAGGTATCAGCAGTACCAGCCTCTAATCTGCGCTCTACTCTCTGACCTTGGCCTTTCATAATCTTTTCTCAAAAAGTCATTTTAGGGATGCTATAAAGCAAATGTTACTGTGTCCTTCCAAAATTCATATGTTGAAATCTGAACACCCAAGGTATTAGGAGGTGCAGTCTTCGGGGGGTAAGTCTTAAGGATGAGCCCTCATGATTGGAATCGGTGTCCTAAAAAAGACAACAAAGAGCTCTCTCATCCTTTCCACCATGTGAGGACACCGCAAGAAGATCACTGTCCATTCACCAAGATGTGGACCTCACCAGACACCAAATCTGCTGGCCCTTTGAACTTGGACTTCCAGCTTCCAGAACTATAAGAAACACAATTCTAAGTGCCCCAGTCTGTGGACTTAGAAGATCCAGGTCCATTCCCTCATTTTTCTCTTAACTAACTCTTTATCCTTCCCCTCCACCATCTCCTCCTTCCTATGCTCAACATTCTACTATCTCAAAATCGAACGATGCATTCTGCTATTTTCTTCTAACTGTTGCCTTATCTCGCCTTCAAATTTAAACCCACCACTATGCCTTTTCTTTGTCTATGAAAAATAAACCATTCTTGGAAAGCATCACCAAATCCAGGAGAGAGTACCTGGTTTCCATCACAGTCCTCTCTCTGTTCTTCCACCTTGAATAAAGTCCTTTCACATTTTCTGGGACCAATTCATAGATGCTGGTATTTCCTATAGCTTTTCTTTTGTGGCCTGTTACTTTCAAACTACTGGTGGGCATGCAATTACAAGTTTTCTCTCGAGGTCTCTTGCTGCATAGCTTGCTGGTTTCTATCAACATCTCAACCGACTTCTTTTCCCTTCAGCTCCATCCGCACTTTCCCCAAATTGGCTATGTGCCTTTGATCGTGACATTTCCTTGCTCAGAGACCTTTCATGACCTCCATCACCCCCAGGACATGTCCTGCGTGACTTGACTAGATATGCAGAACTATTGAGCACCTGGTCCCAGTCTCATCTTTCAAGACAGTCTGCTAATCATTCAATGAAACAAATTCCTCTTTTTCCATTCCTTGCCAGTCTTATGATATGGATTCTCACTGCTTTTATTATTTAATTACAGGATTTATTTTCTTGGTACTAGCAACCAAGCCTTCAGGCACATTTTCATCACTTCAGCATGTCAGGGGAAAAAAATCTTTAATAAGCTGGGGAGAAGAAATACACAAAAACAAACATTTCTTCTTTCACTGTTATCTATGTGGCTGATCTGCTTTTCAGAAATGATCCCTTTATAAGTTAGTCTTGAGTTGAAATTGATCACTTTACAAGACCACCTGGTAAGAATAAAAAGAATAGCAGGAAGCTTTGAGATTACAAAGTTTCCTACAAAACAAACAAACAAACAAACAAACCCAAAACATTAAGACTTCAATAGCGCAAATAATATCTCTTTTAAAATGTAAGTGATTTGGTCCCTGCAAAATGATGTCATCACTACTTAGTGGGACCAGGGACCTCTAAAACACAGAGTTAATGTTCCCTCTGAGCATGACCTATAATTAACACAAACTTACAATAATTTCTCTAGACAAGCAAAACATCCCAAAGAATAATCTGGCTGTAGGTGACTAAAGCAGTGTTGAGAACATCCAAATTCTGTTTACAATGGCCATACAGGGATCAAAATTGAATTGTGGATCTTGATGAAAAGATTAACCCTAATCCATCTCTCTGTCTCTCTCTGTATCTTTCTCTATTTTTGTTTCTCTGTAACTTACCAGTTGTCTGCAGAAGACAGTCTAGAAATACAAAATGCACCCTCCTAAAAGAATTCTCCCGCCCTACCCAAGAAAGAGGAGCTGATGAGAACTTCTAAATATAATGTATTTTCTCATGCTTTCCATCCTATAGTTTCCCTGAGGAACCTACTGCATAGGTATTCCAACCTACTGCATAACTTTAGAAGTGGCAAGTATTCCAACCTACTGCATAACTTTAGAAGTGGCAAATTTAATATTCTGGTTTATACATCACTCTCCTATAAGCTTTGTTAATGAAAGTCTGCCTTTGAAATACCAATCGCACCCAAGAACTCAGAATATCAAGTCTTGGTACATTCAGGGATGAGGTGCAGATCCTGGCCTGCCTCTGCATTCACAGGAGTGGCATCCAGATAATGTGCTACAGAGCATGGTGCCTAATGGAGATATGACAGAAAACAATGTCCCTGTTGCCTCGGAACAGAATTTAATGAGGAGGACAAATAAACAAATTCTTACAATGCTGAGTTTGCAGAATCAATACTGACTATTTTATGTAATCATACTAATTTCAAGAAACCAGGAGGCTATATATTGGAATATGTCATTTAATTCAAAATATGGGAACTTCTTTTAAAAGGACCACATAGAACCTTAGGTTTTTAATACATAAACACTGCAGGAATTTACATTGTAAACATTTGTACCAATATCTCTGCTTACTTCCAACTTAACTCTTACAAAAATTAATTATCTTGCTCTCTACTACTAAATCAGTTACCATAAGGTGTTCTGGTCCCCCTACCATTTTTGATAGTTCTATAAAGCATAAAATCAAAAACCTCATACAGATATAAAATGAACACATGTTAAAGATTTGATTTTATTCATCATGAGAGAACCAGTTCAAAGAAGAATCCAAAACATGGATACATTTATAGATCAGGAATACTGAGATAAATATGTAAATGGAAGCAAAACTAGGAAGGGGGACAGGGACCAGATAGGACATAATTTGCATATTTATAGACCAGAATTATTTTGCATTACTTTAACTACAACTTACAGAGTTGTAAAATTGCTCCCAGAGGATCCAAATCAGATCACTCAGAGGTGTGTGATCTGAACAGTGCCCTTATCCACAGAAGCACAAAATTTTCCCTAAATCTTTTAATAGTATCGTGGTCTCTCATTATATAATATTAAAGGAAGAATCCATATTAATGATGCCAATGCACAATGAATTTGAGTCCCCCTCCACTCCACAGCTTGCCTGATCAGGTACAGGTGGACCTGGCTCAGGTGTGAGTCTTTGGGGAGAGGCAGAAATCACTGACTTGCCTGAGAGGAAAGAAGTGAGGGTTACCAGAAAGACAAGTTGGATAACAGATTTATCAAAACTTCAAATCTAAACAGGCAAGAAGAGTAGGGTCCTATGTAGGAAATGGAGACTTAATCAAAGTAAACATAAACATGAGAAGATTGGCCACAAACAAAAGAGTACGAATGACTAGTACTGGAACAAGCTTGTCTCATTCACTGGTCCCCAGGTCTGAGAATCTTGGGGTCTGTAGAGTTGAGGTGAAATTCGTCTACTATGCAGTGTGTATTTAAGTCTTTTTTTTAACTCAGCTCCATCAATACCTTCTGATTCTACTTAGTCAAGATTGTCTGGACCTTTCTTTAATGTGCTTTGAATTTGAAAACCCTGAGTAAACTGGGTATATGTTTAATATTATTACCTACATTCTTGATGCAAAGTTTTAGTATGTTCTTCTGGTTCAGTACGAGGATTACAATAGCAACGGATACTTAATAGTGCCAGGGATTGTTTTAAACACTTTATATATGTATCATCTCATCTATAACTCACAGTGAGCATACTAAGCAGGTACTGTGTCCATTTATATATGAGGAAAAGAAGACCGTATGATTAAACAGCATACCTTAAGACTTCACTGGAGTGGAGTTTTGACCAGACACAACCGTTCTGTGGTTCTACACTATTCTACCTCCTCTTATGGAGAAGAGCTTGCCCTTCAGTGGAGATCTATTCATTGTCTACAGGGCCCTACCCCCACCCAGGTTACCTGATTCTGAGTCTGTGGGGACTGACAAAGATTCTCTCCTTGACCAAACACTAATCAGGCTCCTCAAAGCTTTTTCAACTAGGCTCCATCTTTGGGCATGTCTTACGAGTCCAGTTTTTGCAAGAATCCTGCTAAGCCAGTTCAAAGAATCCCCTATTTTCCATATAGCAAATCCCTCAGTCCCCACCACCCCCCAGGTGATATTCCAAACCCTGTCAGGTTGGCTTTAGTCAGAATACTCCCTTACTGCTGATGCTTCCTCTTAGTAATTCTCTATCCACTGACCCGCCCCACTTCCATCCTGCCCCTTGGCTATAAAGTCCCACATTTCCTTGTTTTGTTCAGAGTTGAACCCTATCTCTCTTCCCCACTGCAGTAGTCCCTATATTTATGAAGAGAGTCCTGAATAAAGTCTGCCTTGCCATTTAACAAGTATCATGAATAATTTTTTCTTTCAATGGTGTATTGCAACTCTATAAATCATAACTAAGTAATAGCAATGCAAAATAATTCTTGTCTATAGGCATGCAAAATGAATTATGTTCAGCAGAGAGACAACTCTCTCCCACTCCCAGTGGAAAAATTAGTCTTTCCTGCATTTGCACATTCATCTCAAATTTTCTGATCTATCAGTGCATTTGTTCCTATGAACAGGCTATATACATTACCAGTTTCCTCAGTGGTGAGTAAAATAAAATTCTAAAAAGGTCTCATTCGCATATCTATATGAGAAATATGACCTTACCTTTTTATTAAAATTATAACCCTCTGATGGAGAATCCTGAAAATATCTGTGAACTGAATAAACAGATCACCTGATCAAGAGGATAAAGTTGGGTGGTAAATGGGCAAGAGCTTGGCTTCACATTGAATACTTAGTCCCAAGAAAGTTATTTGCCCCTCTATGCTTTCATCTTTAGGTGCAAAGTAAGGGTAATACTTTCCTTTTAATAGACTTATTGCAAAGTTTGTAAGAGATCATGCAGAGAAACACTCAGCGCAGTGATTGGAACAGAGGACTCATTATAAGCATGTTCAGCAGGTGTCCTCACGATGATTCTTACCCTGGGATGCTTCTTGGATGAGCTGCTTCTCAAACTGTAGAGTGCCCATGAATTAATCACCTGGGCACTTCACTAAAATGTAGTAGATTCTGATTGAGTAGATCTGGGGCAGGGCCTGATAGTCTGCATTTCCAACAAGCTCTTAGGTGATGCTAATCCTGCTGGACTAATATCACATTTTCAGTAACAAAGTCTTCAAAGCCTCATTCAAGTTCTTCTGCCCAGATAGTCTTTTCATTACAGTGTGGAGTAAAACTTTCAAGAAATGTGGGATGCTTACATGGCCAGAAACATTAGCGGGAAAATCAATGAAACCATGTGAAAAAATTGAAGCGTAAAATGAGTGTTTACTGTAGGTCTAATAAGAGGTTGTTGTTTTAAATTTCAGAGGAGAAGCTCAACAAAGGAACTAACGGAAATGAGAAATGGAGACTTGTGAGTCTCATGGGATGATCATAATTGCTTTCCTGCATCAGAAGCAGGTCAGCCTCCCGAGAGCTCTGCTGCAGAGAACATACAAATAGACGCTACGGTCACTAACACTCCAGCTGGCTTTCACCTGAGTCCCACTGGTCCAGTCAAACACAGCCCTTCAATAATGTGATTCTAGCAAACTGGATGATGCCTGCAGGCTGCTGGCCTCTTCTGAGGAGAGACCAAGGAACATGAATTCTGACAACGTCTGTGCAATGTCATTTAAGATCCCATTTAAGAGCCCATCTTAGTATGTGGTGCCAATCAGAAAGTTCTTCCTCCCAACCCAACAGCAAATAAATCAATTCCTTTGACAACTAAGTAGTTCTTCAATGTAACTTAGAGAAGTGAATTTTGAGATGAGAATGTTAATGAAAAATAATTTTTGTCTACAGTCCATGTTGATACTGTGGTGGTGTTTGGGACAGCCATACAGTCACTGCATGACACTTAAGAATTTAAAAATACTCATATTTGAAACATAACTAAAGATTTTCTTGAAGGCAGGCAGGCAGGCAGGAAGGAAGACAGGAAGGATGGAAGGAAGGAAGGACTTTAATTTATCTTTTTATTTGGTTTTCATTTTGGTTTTTTGGTTATTTCCCTCTCTTGAACCTGAGTTCAGGTGTGGACCTGGGTCCTTGGGCTTTACGTGGTCTATCCTCCAGCCACAGACTTAGCACATGAGCCCTGAGCCACCAGGGTGAGTCAAGCTAGAGTTTTAAAATAAATTCAGTCATCAAAGAGTCAACACGCTCTTAAAACCTGTAAATCTGAAACTTTTATAATTCATACTTGACACTCATTTTCAGAAAACATTAGGTTCAAAAACTAGGGGCTTCCTGTAGAGACTTTCATTGAATTTTCTTTAAAAAACAAATCAAAATGAACAAAGTTTAATAGGATGGCACAATGGTTTCTGATCATCAGAGCAAGGAAAAATTGAAGCAATAAAAATTGGTGCCAAGATTGGGTACTTGACATGGAAAAGCTGCCTAATTAATATGGTGGCTCCAGGGAAATTATATCCTATAAAAACTTAGGCATTACAAAAAATTGTCACTAAAATCCTAATTTACTGACTTAACATTCAAAACTAGTGGATGTTTGTTCATCTTACCAAGGTTTGTTAGAGGTTTGTTAATAGAATTCAGATTTCATGCCATCATAATAAAACCAGTACAAAAAACCTTTTAGAAATCAGACCCAACCATTTGGAGACAACTTAAATATGAAATACAAGAAAAATATATCATAATAAAAAATACAGTCAGTGGAACATCTCACTTTACTGCAAAATTTTATAAATGTGGAATGAAGCAAAAGGTCCTGTCACAGAAATATGATAATTTTCAAAATTCTAAAATGCAAAGATGAAAAGCATTTCATTTTAGCTAACAGGAAGCATGCCAGACTCCCTGTCAATGGAGATTTTTTTCTGTGACCCATGTGTTAGAAGATAAAAAAATTATAAACTAGAATTTGCTCAAAAAGCAACTTCCAGTTTTTCCCTTGATTCTACTGTTAGATTTTCCATATCTATCTTTGACATGATTGTATCTTTCTCATTTACAGTAGTCCTCTAACAGATGAGAAAATGAACACAAGAATAAAATGAGAGTCAAACCTGAGACACTACATGATCATAACTCATTCAGAGATTCTGGAATCAGATTGAAAAATAAAATAAAATTCTAGGGAAAAAATCACCAAGAAGAATTAGAACCATAAAAGTCTTCTCATTACCCCCTAGCCAATTATGAGATTTAATTAGCAGAAGAATCCAGTCTCTGTTTACTCTATTTAATTGAGATTTTACTGTTCTTAAAATGATGTCCAAATGTTCTTATTAATATTGAATGAAAGTGTAAGTGAATTGACTAACCAAATTTACTGGGTTTAGGTAAACTGTAATTAGGAAGGGTTATGAGAGAATCCTAAGAGACTTACCAATCTCAAAATGGAGCAATATAATTACAGATGAAACGCAACGAGGAAACAGCACAAAATAACAATCCTCAAAATGGATGGAATACAATCACCCGGATGTGGTGTTGGGTTCTGAGTAGCGCAGTCAATCAATCTCATTTCACGCAACTCAGGAGCAATCAACCTACCGAACAATATTGAACTCTTGATTAAAGCATATTAATCCCATATCTGTGTATTCACATTTTCCCCAGCTGATAAAGTGCCCTATTGCTATTTCACTTAGAATTTGAAATAAGTGGAATCTAGTTAAATCAGAGCAGTTTTGTCTAGTAATAGATTTTTTTTTGGTTTGGAGGATGACTTTTGGCTTCGCTGTGTTCCATTTGAACTTGGCTCTGTGTCCATTTGCAAGCAAGAACTCTTTATCACAACATCTCAGGCTCTCCTTCAAAGCCTTCCTGCGAGAGGACATCCCTGTTTGCTCTTTAACTACTATTCCCATCTCCTATGAAAACCTAGTCTTTGTGAGTAGGATCACACATGGCAATGAGTCCTAGTGAGTTTTTTATGTATCAGAGTCAAATGAACGTATTTGCATTTAAAAAGTGCTTTTAAAGAATGTGTTTTCCCTGCCCTCATGCCCAACCCTGTTGTCTTGAATCAGAACCAAAGAGAACCTCTATCTACTCTGGTCTGTCTGAGGATTGCAATCACTATGAGCTGTTGGAGGTGCTATGATTCTTCTCTCCCACCCAGCCTGTGTCTACACCTCGCCAGTTCTCAGCTTCCCATCCCACTCTGACTAGATACATTTGCTTTTCCTGGTTTTAAACTTGGGGACCCACTAGACAGTGGTTAGCAATCACTATGACCATCCCACGACATCAACATGTGTCTCCTATTGTCCTGAGCAATACCTGGCCTTCACACACCCCACTCTGGTCTCCCAGAACCTCCCCTTAAACCCCAAAACCACTTCAAATCACACCCCCCATCCCTGCCCTTTCCAGCCCTCCCCGCATTCATGGAACACTGGTCAATCCCACCCCAGCCCTTCTTGTCTGGGGCTTTGAGAAATAAGTAACTCCAACAATGGCCCTAAATGGGAATTTTGACTCTGAAACTGGCCCCATGTTTTTGGACAGAGTCATACTAAGAGAGTCCCCATGGCTGCAATAAATATCAGGTAATAGGCAGGGGACTGAGGTGGGACCTAACAAGGTCGTATACAGAAGTGACCCTGACTGAACATCAGCTTGCTGTGACTTTTTAATTTGAAACTAGAAGATCCACCCACCACTACATCAGACTGACAGCATCGAGTGTTCTTTAGGTCTGAACCTGCTGCACAGGTCTTTTGGGAACTTTATAAGAACTTTACAAGAATGGATCTATAATCAATGAAAGTGCAAAAGCAGGACAATCAAGGAGAAGTCAAGATAAATGCACACCATGCTGTTATTTTGTTATCTAACACACCTCTCCTTTCAATTCTGTTAAAACTGAATGTATTTTTTAATTCCAGAAACATAATATTCAGACTGATTATTTTTATTACAGCTGTGGGTTTTTCTTTAGGCAGTGATTGCTTCCATCTAATTCAACTACTTAGTATCCTTTTTTTTTTCTCAAGTCTTCTATGTCTTTCCCAGCAATAATAATACTTTTTCTCAGTTTTTTAACTCTCTTTATTAGATACAATTGAATGCAATTTGGAATTTACAAGTCTTATCACATTCTCATTCTGCCTGAGCGGTTCTGAATATAAAAGTACAGACTGCATATATTTATTCAGAGTTTCTACAACATTTTGTTTAAGATTCCAAAAATAAAAACTATGTTTTTTTTTTTTTCCATCTTTTCTATCTAATCATTACTGGAATCTGGAAAACACCAACAGTCTTACTTATCCAGTGTCCCACTCTGAAACTTCTCCCTTAAGGGTCTTCTGATATGAAAGTACTCACTATTTTGCTAAGGGAGTTGGTTCAGAGCTAAAAACAAGCAGAATCACCAAAGTTTGATGCACTTATTCAACCATTCATAAATCCAGCTTATGTGTCATTATTTATATATTATGATTTTGTTCATGGCTGTGACAGTAACAGTGGAATGCCTTAAGGAAATAGAGATATATCCACTACATTAACTTATCAGGCTGCTAACTCACTGTATAGTTACCATGTATTTTCATTTGCTCCTTGAAATAATCCTGTGAAGTGATATTTTTTTATCACCAGTTTCATATAACTAATAGAATTTATTTTATTGCTAATATATCATTAATTCATTCTCTTTGTCCTGCTCCCTTGTTTCAGTATATTTTCTGCAGTAATTCTTTAATATTAGTGAGATCCTCTTCCAATATATACCTCTTATCTTCATTTCCCTGCTTCTCCAACTCACGCCCTTACAAGTACTTAATTTTCTTGCCTCTCTGAGCTCTGTTGCGCTTGCCTGGCAAATTTAGACTCCTAGATGTGCGCACCTCTGTCATTTGGTCCTATCCAGCCGACCAAATGCTACTGAAGAAAAGTCAACGATTTCTGCAAAATGACCATACTTTAAATTCAGCTCTCCAAATTTCAAATGGGCCTTCGATGAGACCTGGAGATCCTTAGCCTGTGTCCCTGATAGATTGCATTCTTCTCATCCCCAACCACTACACTTCATTTCCTCTTCTGTTCCAACGTCTCCATCCCACCCGACAACCTCCACACTCACATCAATGAATGGCCTCATCTCATTTGTTGTTGAGAAAACAGAAGGCTTCCTTGGACAACACTTTCCTGTGCCTTCCCCTACATGTAAAACCTCTCTGTACCTGTGCCTCTCTTAGCGGATTAGGGGGCTTAAACAACAGGCTTTCATTTGCTCACAGTGCTGGAGGCTGAAAGTCCAAGATCAAGGTGCCATGGCAATGAATGCTGGTGAGATCTCTCTTCCTGGCTTGAGCCCTCACATGGCAGTTTTTTGGTGTTCTCTGCATGTAGAGAGAGCTGGTGTCTCTTTCTCTTTCTATAAGTCTTATTGAACTAGGGCCCCACCCTTCTGACCTCATGTAACATGAATTACCTCTCCAAAGACCCTGACTCTAAATACAGGGCTTCAGCATATGAATTTGGGAGTGACCCAAATCAATTTGTAACTGTGCCCATCTTCTTCATCTTAGCATATGTCATGAAAGAAGAAATGTCTTTACCTCCATCAAACGCCACTTGCCCCCAGTGTGCTCTAGATCTCAGCCCTTATGTTTTCTGAGAAACACCACGGACCTACTTACTCTTCTCTTTATCTTGAGAACCAGACCTTCCCTGGATCATTCTCACAAGGGTTCAAACATTCCTCCCTTAAGGCTCTACTCTATCTCCTAACTCATTTCACTCCCTCCCTCTGAAACAACAGTTCTCTAAAAAATTATCTAAAATCATTGCCCTCCCTCTTCCTCAACACTCAACAAACCACTCAAATCTGGCAGAAACTGCTTGCTGCAAAGCACCTCAATATGTTCTCAATTTAATGGGCACTTCTCTAATCTCACTTGATCTCTCAGCCACATCACACTGCACATTTCCACTTATCTTTTAAAACTCTTTAAAAAATATATTGGAATGCCCTAGAATTTGCTCCTGCAATGTCTTCCCTTCGCCAGCTATTTCTAGTGCTACATAATCTTACCCTGTTTGTCCTGGCTGTGAACACTGTCATTCTGGTGATGACACCCAAACTTGTATGTGAAGCTCTGACCTCTCCCTGGAATTCCAGACTCACTCACACAGTCTGAGTGCCTCTCTGACGGTTTCACTTGGATGTCTGATAGTCTTGTCAAATGTGACATATCCGAAACATAACCCTTGACTTCTTTTTGCCCTTCCAAGGCTTCTCCATTTCAGTAGGCAGCAACGAACTGCTCAAGTTGAAAATTTATCGTATTTGATTTCTCCCTTTCTCTTATCTCTTATATCCAGTCTTTTGGCAATTCTGCCTCAAATCCATCTACTTCTCTTTCTCTCTCCTTCTATCTCTTCAGTCTAAAACACTTCTTCTCTTGTCTAGACTAGAGAAAAGGCCTCCTAACATGCCTTCCACTCTTGACCCACTGTGACTCATTCCCTAGGCAGCTACCGGAACAATCTTTTACAAATTTGAATAATATTTTGTCTTTCCCTTGCTCAAAATCCTTCAGCAAGTTCACTTATCATAAACATGAAATTCAAAGTCATCACCAGAGCTTGCATCCTACATTATCTCACTTCCAGATTTCCCTGCTTCTCCCTCTGTTCCCCATGCCTTATTCTTTCTGCTTTTCCAAACTGCCAAGGTCAGGGCTCTGTGCCACGATCCTTTTTGTCTTGAACATTTGCCTCACCCTTCAGGTCAGCCTCTCAAAGTGACTCTACTCTCTAAAGCTAATCCACACCCATCCCCAACATTGATTTTTTTTTTTTTTACATCCTTTTTTCACAGAAAACTCCAAGAAGGCAAAGCTCTGGTCTGACCCACCCACTGCTGTATCTCCAGGGCCAAGAGCATACCCAGCATTCCGTGGAAATTCATCAAAAGAACGAAATTAATCATAGGCTCTCTCCCTCCTCCAGGCTTCCAAAAGAAGCCCATAATTGCCTTCCCCAATCCTCCTTCTGCCCCCACCTCTTCTGTCTCCTAAGGAAAGCGATCTCAACCAGGCTGGTCTCAGAGTCAGAGCTGACAGAGAATTAATAGAGGAAGACAGACTGAAATGCTTAGGAAGAGAAAGACTTGGAGAAAGTGGTTGTCAGTCAAAAATAATAAAGAAGAAAGGTGTGGGTGAGTAGGTGGGGGGAGGGAGTAAAGGAAAAAAATCCCTACGGTCAAGGTAGAAGCAAGAAACTTCTTCCAGTATTTGTCAAATTTGAGTCTCTGTAAGGTGTGGGAGAGAAAAGGATGAGAAGAGTAAATGGGATATGAACCGTAGCGCTGAAGATTCTGAATTGAATCCCTTTTCATTTATTTGAAGAGGAAGAAAAATAAATAGGTAATTTTTTTTATGTGCAGTTACATTTCTTTAAATACCATCCTGGGGCTGAACTACATATACGTGATGAAACAGAAGTTCTGAGAGTTTATCGCATATAACTACATTCATTCAGCTATTATGTGGTAAAATGTAAATTCAAACTCAGGACATCTTCTGCTAGGGTCTTGATTTGTATTCCGACCCCATCTGCTTCCCTCCAAAACAAGACATGAGGTTAACTGGACGTGCCTGTTTCTAACAAAAAACGTGGTGTCCAACTGTTGCCATTTTCCCTTCTAAGAGTTCACAGTAATTTAAGGTAAGCTCAGCAAATTATGTCTCCAAAATATATCTTTATCCTCATGCTAAAGCGCAAAATAACACTTGTTCCCATTTTTTGTTTTTTATCAGCTCTCCTCTAGATACCAGCACTGGGCATGCAATTACATGTGTAAAGAACACTTAGTTCCTGGCAAATAATTTGTCTACATCTGGAGAAGTGAATTTACTTAAAGTGACAAGGTGATCACTGCCTAGCTCTTCACCTGTCTTGGAGTTCCATTCTCTCTCCACTGGGGAGCTGTTTCCTCACTGAAGATCATTGTTCTTGAAAGGGAAGTTGGAAACAATGAAAGGAATGAAATGGTTCTCATTCCCTTATCTGCAGGAGCAATATCTAGTCTGCTCCCAAGCAAATAAGCATATCCTTTTCTTTTTTTCTTTTGTTTTTGTTTGCTTGTCTCTATTGAAAGATATCAGTTCATTATATTCCTTAAGCCTTTTATTTACAACCTTACTTACATCTTCAAAGCACTCTTTTATAATAACCCCTTTCTTATACAACACTCTGTTTTATACCCTTTATCTTTCTACTTCCCTTTTCTGAATCTGAAATCAAGCAGCCATGGGACCTACTAAGATGCTCCCCATTTATTTCATTTGCGTTTATAGCATCAGAATTTTATTTCCCATTTTTTTCTACCTGTCAGGTCTTAAAAAGACATGTATATTTTTCAAGCAGCTGAGAATGAGGTTTTTAAATGATAACTATGAAGGTTAAATTTCTTTTAAATTATAATCTCAAAGATTAAAGACTCTGGAGTACCTTGTAAAAGAGTGCAACTTTTCCTAAGATGATGAAGCTATGTCAACACTTGCATCACTTCTGACCATTCCCAAAACTATGAGGATATCCCAAAAGCAGATACTGATGAAAACATCTTGGAGTTAATTCAGTGCTTAATATTCTGGCACTTAACTCTCTAAGTACCTAAATTGGCTCCAGGAGATTTCATCAATATCTGTTCCCAGGATGACATTCACAGGGCTGCTGTGGTGTGCAGTCCAGACCCCCTCCTTCAGAACTGGGGGATTCATCCTTCCCAAAATACAGGGAGTGTTGTCTACTGAAGGCCCTTGCTGGTCCCTCCCCAGGACCTATGCTCAGGGGAAAGAGTTCCCTTCTCCCTTGGGGGGCAGCTGCATCCTATAACCCTTTCTGAAACACAGAGGGGATGTTCAGCTTCCCAGCTTCCCATGGAATGGATCAAGACCTCCGTTGCAACTACATCAAACTCCAACTTCTCCCACTGCCAATTCTGTTTCCCTCGCATCCTGCAAGGCGTTGTTCTTGAGAATTCTTCCTAATAAGCTTCCTGCATGCAAATCTCTATCTCAGAGTCTATTCCCCAGGGAACCTGGCTTCCAACTATCCCTAATACAATAAAACATATATAGTATGTAGTTTAATTTATCTGTGTTTCTAATTAACATGCAAAAAATCATGTATAAACTTTCCAATAAACTAAACCTAAATGAGCAAGGTCAAGAACTATAAGGATGCAAACAAAGTACAGACAAGTCTTAAACTGAATTTCCTTGTTGAGACAAACATTTTTCATAAGGAGATAGAATGTAAACATAAAGGAAACAAAGGGAAATATAAAGGTTCTTCAGGTGTTCCCTTTATACATTTTCCTCTGAACCTATTATACATAATACTATACATTTTATTATTTATTGCTATAGAATTTATCATTTCATGCATATAGAGAATTTCCATCTTAAATCTAGTTACATAAAGTAAGAGCACCTAATAATGATATTGGGTTCCTCTTTTCATTTCAAATCAAGAATAACAGTGTTTTTAAAATTCTATAATGAAGCTTATAGCATTTTATCTAAACTGGACAGAGCATAAAGAACAGTACAGAATTAAATCATTCATGAAACAACAAACCTGAGAACATTCTTTAAGTCAATATAAATTGTTTCAAATCATGCCACAGGAGGAGAAATTTGATATTAAAAAACAAATTGAAAAAGAAAAAACTTTTGGGAGAAAGCTCACATTTGAAACTCTAAAATGTCTATGAAATCTATTTAATCTCCAAAATATTGAATTTATACTCTGAGTTATAATTTTCCTTAAAGAAACCCCACCTCCCCAAAATAGTTAAAGGATGTTTTATGGAACAGAATTTAGCCAATCAGAAGCAATTACTGTGAATCGGAAGTAGAAAATGTATCTTTCACTGTCAGTCTTCCCACAATACTGATCTTCTCTTTACCAAAGAGTAGCAACCAGTCACTTTCTTCATTAGCAGCAGATAACATACTACTCCATGGACAACAGAGCCTTAAATAATTCTGCTCCTCCCTTACTGCCATGCCAGGGCTGAACAGTGAAAATGCATTGATGTCGTTATGGCCCAAGACACATTGATTAATCAGGTAATACACACTCTAAACACTTAGTGAAATGGGCTGTAAAAAAACTATTTTACTGACTCTCGGGGGAAACAATTTATCTTCTACTTTAATGACAGAGCAGTATCTACGTCTCTGCAGTCAATGCTGCTTTAACATTATCTCAAATACTTGGGTTCGGTGGCTTTGAGACCACTTAAAGTTCATGAAATTTGGCAAAAATGTTCCCCCAACATTAAAGGAGAAATACAAAATAATATTAAGCAAGCTAAAAGATAGAGAAAGGAATGATAGAAATATATAGAAATTGTTTAACAATATGGACTAGACAGGATGATGGACAGTGGTAATTTCACTTTGAATAGAATCGACTGGAAAATGA
Source organism: Solenodon paradoxus (assembly GCA_004363575.1). Taxonomy (NCBI): domain Eukaryota; kingdom Metazoa; phylum Chordata; class Mammalia; order Eulipotyphla; family Solenodontidae; genus Solenodon; species Solenodon paradoxus. The sequence continues at coordinate 32,157 of RJWH01002020.1, read as the reverse complement.
TGAAAATCCCTTTCAACGCAACAGAAAATAAATGTGCACAGAAGCAATTTTTAATAGAACACTGTTGCCATCCACTTGGCAGTCCCATAGCCAATCCAACACTCAGAGAATGTTTGGTAACAAAAAAAAAAATGTGTGCCTGATATATCATGCAGCTAAATTAGCAAGCAATTAGGTAGAAATGTTGAAACTGCACCAGAAGCAGGAGCCATCCAAAAAATTCCAACCACAGAAAACAAAGAAGCGGAAGCTTACGAAATTTACTGTATTTACAACTGCTCCTGCCTATTTTCTAAATCCTAATAATCTCCACCAAGAAAATTTCTTAAATTCTGCAGAGTAGGTGCCTGTGTTTGATGTTTCCATCACTCCCTATTTATTTCTCCTTCACAGAATCTAATGTTGATGGGGTCTGTGATGAGTGTGCCCCTCCTGCAACTGGACTGTTGGTCCATTTGGCCAGAGCCTCAGGACCGTTCTGAGAAAACCACATGCTCCAGGTGGTGTGTGACATAACAGTTTTCTGAATAGACTTTTAAGTGAATGGATGATCTTCTGGATACATCAGTAGTTTTCTCCATTTTCTCGTCTCTTTTTGGTTATATGCTCTCTAGAAACTCTTGCTCTCTCTTCTGTTACCAACCACTCTCATGACAATAAAACAGACAAAATCCCTAGAACAAGGGTGACATTTACAAAAAAAAAAAAAAAAAAAGGACAAATCCCTCCTATTCCTTTGTTCTATGCACACCAAAATAGATCATTTGTTCAAGTGCATTCAGGCACCTGTGATGGGTCCCGAAACACACAAGCAATCATCTTATGGGGAATCTACCATCTCTGTCTGAAATCATCTTTGGAATAACACTATATGTATTCTACTATGCCCTTTACAGCAAAAGAAGGTGATGCAGAAGTCCCAGGTACAAAATGAACACCTACCAAGTGCCAAATATTACACAATTATCCAGCATCAAGAACAGGCATACAACACTGCTTCGCTGAATTCTCTCATCCAGTTATGGTTATTCTCAGATGTTCTAGCTTCTTGCTTTGAAGCAGTATATTCCATCACCCGCTTCACATTTTACATTGACATCTTACCCTCAAGGACTTTTAGAGCACCATGTCCAAGTTCTGCTTTTGCCTGATTGTTTTTATAACAGACACTATATTTAAATCCTGCTGATACCTCCCAAATGAGGTGTATATGTGTGTGTGTAGTCTGTCAACTATTGATGTCTGCATTTTAAGATATGCCCTTATTGTCAGTTATACAAGAAAAATTGTATTGTCATCACACAGGACATTTCAACAGGTCTCACGTGCGATTTCTTCTCACTGTTTTGATTCATAGTTATTTCAATATCTCTATCACTTGAAGCTTTTATCCAGGAGACATTTTTTTTTTTTAGAATGAAATACAATTGACCCTTGAACAACATGAGTTTGAACTCTGTAGGTCTACTTGTCAGAACCCCCACAAGAGCAGGTCTTAGACTAGGGATTAAAGTTTAACTATCAGGACAGTGAATTGCCTCTGGCTCCAGCACCCAGTCGCAGATGCATCCGGATCGATATGGAAAGCTGATGGACAAGTTCCACAAGTGGGACATATAGTACATGACCAGCACAGATCTTTTGCCAAGAAACAAAAGAATGACATCAGTTGAAGAAGACCACCAATAACTTCAAAGGACAATGTCACCTTGGCCAATCAGGAACTGAAACCTGGTCTGCAGACTCCTCTCTCCAGCCCCCTTCCTCACCATGTGGGATTTTCCCTTAAAATCTCAGGCCACCGGCAAGGCCTCGAGTCAGCCTCCCCACTAATGGGGGTCTTAACCTCCTTGCTGGCTCCGTCCTCTCATTCTCTCTGCTCCCCACTAATGGACCCCCAACTTGCTTACTCGCTGCACCTGTCTGGTATGTGGAGTGACCCTGAACCCACGGAGTCTGGACTTCCCTTGGTCAGCTCCATCCCTTTACCCTCTGATTAAGCCTCTGCTTGCTCACTCACCTAACTCTGTTGTGGATTCTTTGAGCGACTGAAAAACCCCCACACTACTTATGTGAATTTTGTTCAACTCCTCCTCTAACTCCTCCTCCTCAGTTTAATCAATGTAAAGATGATAAGGATGAAGACCTTTATGATATTCTTAATAAAATTTTCTTTTCTCTAGCTTTCTTTATCATGAGAACACCATATACATGTAACACACAAAATAGGCTTTGATCAACCATGTTTCACAAAGACTGCTCAAGGGTCATCATCACCAGTATCATCATAAATAAGAGGTGATCTGAAAAAATAGCTCATCTCACCACCGGATATTGGTTATTTGAGACTCAAAACTGGAGTAACAACCAGGAATATTTTCTAAAACAAAATGACCTTTGGAAATTAGGAAAGACACTGATCAGCACAGAAGCGCTTGGCAATAGGACATGCTCGCAAGTGTGCATGTGGGTTTGTAGTTTGGGTTCTCCCAGAAGCAGACAACAAGGCAAACATTCACATGTAAACAGTATGTTTGGGAGATGATTCCAATTGGAAGGGGAGTGTGTTCTGTGGTATAAGATACAAAATAAGGTGCAGCGAGGATTGTGGGTGACCTGAGACTGGTAAAAACCTGCAGAACCTCAAATGCCTTACTCACAAGTCTCCCTTCCTGCTCTGCTTTCTTCCCAGATCAGGTACCCTAGCCAAAGAGCCACCTTATCACAGGGACCAGACAAGTTCCCCATTTGTTCCTGAGTAGTGGACTTCAGTTTGCTGCTAGCTCACAAAATTATTCAAACAAATCAGATCTACTCATGAGAACCCAGGAGGGTGAGGGCACCTCACCCTCTTGATATTACAAAGCCTGCCACCCACAGCCCTGCTTGTTCATTCTGTTCCCCAGTGTAACCTCTGTGGCCCTGTGTGGCACTCAGGGTCCTCTTCCCCAGGCCGTGAGTTTATGTGACAGATAAACTACTGTTGCTATCAACTGCCCAACATTGGTTATCTGGCTATGTACATAACCCTAGGATAGAAACCTCTCTCACCAAGGGGGTGACCAGGAGAAAATTAAAAGAAAAAAATACAGAAGGAAATGCATCTGAATAAGCGTGCACTGTCAAACAAGATAGTGGGTAATCAGAGCTGAAACCCTCTGGAGAGTTCTAGAAGCCAATATAGAATCAGCCTCAGAGACACCCTCCCCCTGTGGTTAAAAAAAAAAAAAAAAGCTGAGGTTTCTTAAAGTTAACTTTAGTCAGTCACCAAGTGAGGTCTAACCCCAGAGGCATTGTTTTCCAACACTTAAGGCAGAATGGCTGAGCCTGGCAGAGAGAGCCCTCAGGCAAAGGAATGTAGAAGGCCTGCAGGAGGCAGCTGGCCTTTCACAATTACAGTTGTAAGGCCTGAGGGGAGATGAGCAGCAGTGTGAAAAAGCAATGATCCAGGATGCCCAAATCCTGTTAGTTCCCAGTTTTTTCCACAAAATCCACTAATCCACAAACAGAGTGACTCCATCTTTGAGATAAAGTGCCATGCATGAAAAGAGGATTTTTACAGGAAAAATATTATTGAATGCCATGCTTGATAAAGTAGAGTGCCATTCTCTCACCTCTAGCACTTAAGAATGAAGCACTGAAGGCTGGTAGTTCTCAGACTTTACCATGTATCCAAATGATGTGGAAGGCTTGGATCTCCACTTCAGAGAGTATGACGTAGTCTGGCGCCTGACAACTGTATCTCTAACAGGTCCCCAAAGATGCCAATGTCACGGGTCCAGGGACCACATCTATATCTAGGTCAAGACTCTGCTACCAAATGTCTGGTGTGTTGCTATGGAGACCTGTGTTGCATGATAAGGACATGGCGTAGTCCCAACAATGTCAGAGCAGGCCTCTTCAACAATGCGATGGACCACCGAAGCATAGGTTGAATCACAGAGGAATAATCAGCATCTTTGCCTTTGCCGTAGGGTAATTAGAAGAGGCAATGAGAGTTCCTTTATATAGCTCAAGGTCATAGACACAGTCTGAATAAAAGCACTTAAGGATGGTAGCTGGAAGTGCAACTCACCCAAAGTCCTAGTGTCCTGGACATTTTCTCCATGGACAGAGTGACAATAGAGATGATACTGAGACCAGAATCAGGGTCACTCTTTGCCAGGCAACTATGGGGCACTTAAGGAGATGTCTTGCCTTTCTGTCCTTTAACGCTTAAGTCCATCAAGAATAGATGCTGCTTTTAGAGATGGCCTGGTGTTAGTCTCAAGGAAATGCACTTACACATGAAAAGAGGACAATCTTGACTAGTACTTTATACCTTGTTTGCCCCTGAATCTGAGTCTTAAGAAGCTATTTGGAGATAAATTGTTGATTGGAAAAAAAGAACGTGCTGAGACCTCACCTTTGGGTAACTTATAAAACCCATCACACCCGTCTCTGAGGTGACAGAGCAAGGCTGGTGGAAGTCTTTCCTTTCACAAATCTCACTGCAACTCAGAATTCGGTCCCAAAGGAATATGACTTCAGAAGTTCCCATACCACTTATAGTGAGGGCCAGTCTCATCGTCCTTATAGTTTCCATGTGTCAATTGCGTATTCAATGCCTTGTGTGTGATAGGTAAGGTGCATTTTACCAAGAATATATTCAGAATACACAGCTCCTTGTCTGATAAGGTTTAAGAGGCTCTTTCAAGGACCTACATATCCAAATAGATTCAACCAACCCCTCTGAAATGCTACAATTTCAGATTCCTTCCTTTCCAGTGAGGTGTAGGGTCTTGAAGAGATTCCTAATGACCAATAAGGCAGCGGAAATTAACACATGATAATGCCTGCCAACAAGTCGGTAGTTCAGCACAGAACTGTAAGGGCATGAGATACAGAAAGCAACTTTGATGGTGGGAACATGGGTACAAAATAGAGAAGCAATCAGAAATCAGGAGTAGGTGAGCTGCTTCCACAAGAACCTGAAAAACCAGTTGGAGATAGTTACAAGCAGAGGTGGTGAGTGATCCAAGGAGCATTGTGAGGCAAGCAGGAAAGGCCTGAATGATCTATGTTACAATTTTGCTTACAATTCAAGGGTGAGTGTCTTCCTGCTGCCTGCCCCTGTGGAGGCAAAGCTAAACACACCTTCAATAAGGCCCACCCAGAACCAGAGGGTTGGAGTTAGTGGGAGGGGTTTTCTCTACACCTGTGAAATACCCTTCTCTTTCTATGAAGAAAAGAAACGAGACCATTCTGTTTATTGTCAGAGTGTTTCAAGACCTTGTTTTGACTTCATTTTAAGGCCTATTAACTTTTACTATTATCTCTGCAAGTTTTCCTCACTTACTAGCCTACTGACTAAATCTCTCTGAATGCCCATTTCTTTAAATATTACAACACAAATATTCCAGCATGTATTCCATCAGCTGTTGGGATGATAAAGCAAACGATATCTGCAAAGTGTCTGTCTCACTATGTTTGAGTATGAGCTGCCCTCATGCCTTCCCACACCCTGATGGCATCATTAGTTAACAAGATCATTGTCTTCTCTCTGCAGATTTAGATGGCATTATACATACTAATGCTTTCATTCATTCATTCCACAGATATTTATTTTTATGGGTGATATGACACTGGGTTCATGATGGAGATACAAAAATGACGGGCTCCCCTATTCTCTCATCGCTCTCAGTCTCCCCAGGAGATGGGCAAACAGAGAGTTGATTTGCTCCAATGTGATAATGAGGTGTGTCAGAGAAACTCCAAAGGAAGATGTTAGAGAGAGAAGAGGCAGTTAGGGCCCTCCAGGGAAAAGCTGAGGAACTAGCCAGGTAGAGATGGTGGTGGCCAGTTGGAGGGAACAGTAATGTGAAGGTAGGGAGCAGGCTGTCTCTAAATGCTGGAATGGCGGCTAGGATGGCAACAATGAAGGCGAGGCCCAGGACCGCCAGAGCGGGAATCAAGACTATCTTCGGAGAAGAAAGGAGTGGTCAGATCGGTGGGAGCAAGTAGTCACAGGGAGGGATGAGTAAGTGTTGGTTGGCTATCTTGCTGATAATCTCAGCAAAAAGAATGTTTGAGCAGTAGGAACAGAAGTCAGTCTGTGATCATGTGGGAAATGAACTCGTGTTCAACAGAAACACTACATGCTTCCTATGGCCTGAGCTGCTACTTACGCTGTGTAGAGGAGTCATGATCGCACCGATTTCACATAACAAGCACAGGTGTGCTGCTGCTGGCTTACAGTTAATGGCTGACTATGTCTCTTTACATTTTCTATTTTGGGGTATATCTAATCCCTTTACAATTTATGATCGCTTACACATCTATAAAGCCAATTTTTTCTTTAAGGTTATACCACTACCAACAACCTCACATATTCCTGTGTACTTGTTCCACTTTGGTCTGGACCTCACAGGTTTATGATCTGAGTTTCCCTTCCTTCTCCCACATTCCCTTCCCTCCCTCTTCCTTCCATCCCTCATTCTATCCATTCCCTCCCTTCCCTCTCTTCTTGTAAGGAAGACAAGCAAGAATGAATGCAAGCAGGCAGGAAGGAAGAAGAGGAAGAAGCATTCTTAATGTGTTCATTTCTGCTTTCCCCGCCCAGTCCTGTGTCACGGAACAGGGTCCCTGGGCTTTACATGGTCTCTGGCCCAGATGCCTTCTTAACACCTGAGCCACCAGGGTATGCCCAAGTATCTACATTTTTATAACAAGATTACACAAATACTTGCCCCATGTGGTAGGGGTGCCCCCTAGTGGTATATTATGGACTGACAGCCCCAAGTCACTCACAAAGCCCTTTCTTCACCCTCTTAAAGTATACAGGAGAGAAAGTCAGAACACTTCTCTTTCTGGGTCTCTTTGCACCCTGGCTGGGCATGTGAAAATTATGACCCAAAAGATTTAGGCAGAAATGTGTGAGTAGGGATTTGCTTTCCAAGTATAAGGACAAAAGCTCCTTAGGGAAGAACCTTTGCTTCAGCCCTTCCCCATTCCTCCCAACTGCAGTGCAGACCATCCAGGGGGCAGCATTATTTGCAGACAGAGGATGAGAACCACACAGAAGAGAACAGAGAAGACGGATGAAGAACTGGGACACCGCTGACACTGGGGAGCTGCTATACCAGTTGGGCATGTGACCTCAAGACATTCTCCCAAGTGAGAAGCATGAACCCCTGGCACTCATGGCTGAAGATAACCCTAGGCGATTTAACCCTAGAAGATCAGCTGGTTGGTCTCACTGTTCTGCAGGGCTCCTAAAAGTCCAGCACTTGACCACTCCAAGTGCATACAAATGAAACCACCTAGAGCTGGAGGGGATCATGTTAAATAAAATAAGCTAGAAAGAAAAGAAGTACAGGATGGTTTCACTCATATGTAGAGGATAAAGACACAAAGCAAACTAACAGACAAATCTCAATAATATTCACAGGATGCAAGACTGCGGGGTTGCGATGGGAAAGGAGAGAAAACAGGGAAGGAGGGACCAAGGACACTGGGACTCCACTGTGAGTGTGGTGTGAAAGGCACACAGACTGAGGTGCGAATTCGGTATCATAAAAAGCATAGAGAAATATAAACAAAATAGTAATAAACCAATTTTTGAATGTAAAAATAACCATTTTTTAAAAAGTACACATATGAAACGGTACCTTGTCACATCACTGGCATTAGTACACCCACAGCTTTGGTTGAAAAGACCTCCTGTCAGACAACCAACCCCAAAGCCTGATTTTATAGGTTCTGGATATTCTTGACTTCTGACGGGAAAAAACAACAAAGAACCCCAACATTTCTCAGAAAGTACAGAGTTCCATGGGTCACACCTATAAACGTGGGCACCCCTACCCCAGAAGTATAAAAGGACTGCAGGAGAGGAATGGTGGAGAAGAAGGGAGGGAAGAGGAGGGGAAAGAAGGCCAGGCTCTGAAAGAGGTACAGACTGGGGAACTCCTAAGCAGAGAAAGCACCAGCAGAAACAAGGGTGGGAGGGGTGCAGTGTGGCTTGTGTAGACATTCAGATTTCTGGGGCCCAGCCTGGGAATTCTAATACCATAGATCTGAAGTGGGGTCCAGAAATTTTCATTTTTAATGAGCACGTCAGGTGGTGACTCTGTGTGCTTCTCACTTTGAAAACTCTGCTCAAGACTATAAAAGCGGGAGCTGGTGAAGGGAAGCCTGGCAGGAGAGTTAGAGAAATGTGTTGAGTAAGTAGATTCCCTGGGACTCAGCTGTAAACTGACTATGGAAGTGGTTCCAAATGCTTGTGCTGTAGAATGTTCTTTCTTAACTAATAAGACTGAATACGCACATTCAATACGTCAAGCTGATGGAAGAGATACATCTCTGATAGAAACAGAGTGGGGAACCCAAAGTATCATCCAGCCCCTCTGACCCTGTCATGTTCCTCTGAGAAAATCTGAGCCTTTTGGCATCACTGGGTGAAGTTGCCTCCTGAGTCCAACTCAGCCAAGATGGTGTGATTTAACAAAATGACGGAAAACAGAGGAGACATCTTTGTGGTACTTGTTTTAAAGGTTAGGCAGATTCCATCCTGAGCGGGGGGATAAAGAGAAAGAAAGACGGGGTATATATTCTAAACCATATTTGTAACCTTTATATAGAAGGATTTCTTCAGAGTGCTGTTTTAAAGGTATTTTAAGCACATCACTTCAAAGTGTGACCAGAATAATGAGATACTCATTGGAAAGTGGTCATTTTTGACAGCTGAGTTTAAAAGGGGTAGGGTGATTCAGATTGATTTGGATTTTTGAAAACTAGCAGTTACTCAGGTTACAGGAAGAAAACATCAACCAGAAGAGCAGAAGAGCCCACTGTTTAAAAAAAAAAAAAAAAGAAGAAGAAAAAAGAATTCAGAAAAGCCAATGGCGTTACCCTTGCTCTCATAAAGACAGGCACCCTGGGGGCAGGCATCCTGGCTCAGGTTCTAAGTGTCACACCTACTACCTGTGCGATGGTCCACAAGCCATTCCAAATCTCTGTGTCTCATATTCGCCTCTTATAAAATGGGAATTAACTCAGCAAATATTTATTCAGGCTCTGCCTGGTGCCGGTATTATTCCAGGTGCAGCTATGGATGCTGAGGCGAAGGTCCTTGTGACGCAGAGTCTATTTTCTGCTGAGGGGAGACAGACAAAAACCACTGAAGTAGACAGACCACGTCTTCAGTCACAGGGTGAGAGTGACAGAGTGAAAACCTGGGCGAGGGAAGGGGAACCATGGTGTAGGGCCAGGAGGGGGACTTCCATGGTCTGTGGGGTGAGAAGGAACCCCTCACTGTGCTAAAATGGGGACAGAACTGGAGAGGTGGCTATTGGGGAGCAGGAGCTGGGGAGCCATGGTCCAGGCAGAAGCTGGTCTGAGAAAAGGCTTTAGAGCATAGTGTATTCTAGAGACAGGGAGATGCTCTGTGTGGCTAGAGCACAGTGAGCAAAGAAGAGGCTTGAAAGACAGGGAGTCAGAGCAGTGGCCAAATTTATAGTGACTCCTGAGGCCACTGAAGGGATATGGAGTTACTAGAAGGAGGGAGGGGAGGGGACTTACGTGTTCAAGCCCAGCTGTTTTGAAAGTGGAGGGGCCGATTCACTGGCCAATACAACAATATGGGCCGATGGACGGATGTGAGCCTCCGCAGTCCACTTTGTAACACAATTTCAGATAAAAGTGACCTCCAATCTAGAAGTCCAGTTTTCGATTAATTTGCATGAAGTGGGAAGGTAGAATCAAGCCCTTTTCAGACATGCAAGGTCTCAGAGAGTTGATCTTCCATAAACCTTTTCTGAGGGAGCTAGTGGAGGAGATGTCCATAAAATGAGGGCATATCTAGTGAAGGAAAACTGACATGGTAGTGAACTTGATGTATTATATGTAGATGAAGATTTACTATAATACTCACCTTAAGCCTGTATAATATCATGATGCAATGTTCACACAACAAAATCAATTTAAATCAAATAAAAAATATTTTTAAATGAGGGCATATACCCGTCCTCCCAAAAAAACCCAAAACTTGAGATTCTTTTTAAAAAACAGATACCCCAACTTAAGGGATAAGTGAAGGAATTTCCGGAATTATCCTGAAATGAAATTCTAGTACTACATGGAGGCAGTGGGCTGACAGAGGGACCAGTTCGGACTGCAGCAGCACAGTGAGTAGTGACAAAGGGGTGTTTTCTAGAAGAAAAGAAATTGAACTGATAATCTGATTGTTGGACTGGGATTTTTACAGATCCTCTGGAGAATGTGGAATGAAATTTATGAGAGTCACAAAACTAAGCAAAAAGAAATTAAACAGGGAAACAGTAAGGTTATACAAAAACTCTTACATTGATGTATACATCAGGTTTTGTTTTTTTTCCATAATTGTCAACACTTGGAAGCAGCCAAGATGACCTTCAGTGAGTGAATGGATAAATATACTGTGACACATTCAATAGTAGAATATTATTCAGTGCTGCAAAGAAATGAGCCACCCAGTCTGAACAGACATGGAAAAAACATAAAGATGACTAAGTGAAAGAAGCCCATCTGAAAAGGCTACACACTATATGACTCCACTCTACGACATTGTGGACAAGGAAAACTGTGGAGACAGCCAAAGGATTAGTGGTTGCCAGGGTTTAGGGAGGAAGGAGGAACAGGATGAGCACAGAGGAATTAGAGCAGTGAAAATACTCTGCATGACACCACGGTGATGGATACATGTCTTCATACGTCTGTCCAAACCTTCAGGCTGGGCATCACCAAGAGGGAGCTTGAATGTGAACATGGATTCTGGGTGGTGGTGACGTCAAAGTACATCAAAGTGCAGGTCTTTGACGGTCACAAATGCTCCACTTTGGTGGCACAAGTGACAGAGGGGTAGGGGACTGTGCATCTGGAGGACGGTCAGAGTAGAAAGGGAATCCCTGTACCTCCCCCACAATTTTGCTGTGAACTGAAAACTGCCTCCCCCCAAAAGCTCCTAAACAAAAACAAGGAAAATAAGAAGGAGATCCAATCATAGTCCAGAAGACAACTCAGCTATGAACAATATTTATAAAGTTATGATGTAAACTGCAAAGAGAATTAGTTTGAGAATTAGTAGAACTATACTAGAATGTAGTATAAAGTGATGTGTCTGGCTGTCTTTTGGCAAAAGGGATGAAGACTAAGATTATTAAACCTATTTGTGCCATTAATGTACTTTAATATATAATTACATTTAAAAGTTCATTCATAAAATTAAAATAAATGCACTTTATAAATTAATTTTTTTAATCAAAAAACAGAAGCAGAAGAACATTATTAAGAAATAGTGAGGTTAAGTATAAGAAAAATTGCTAAGAGGGCTGTAGAAATTACTGCCATAGGGGTAGGGGAAAATGGGCAGAGAATTGCTATTTTTCAGGATAAATCTTTTACTTCTGATAGATGACATTTAGACAGACAGTCCCAACTAGATGCCAAGCAGTAGCACGAGCCAGTCACAGATATACTTTTATTTCTAGAAAAATTTATTCAATAGTACTCTTTGGCTTTTTAACTAGTTAATGCACTACTTAATAACCAATAAAAATGGACTTAAAGATAGGACACAATATCTCTCAAACTATGTAATTTAATTATATACTAGATTTAGGTGTTTCTAAATTATAAAGTTCAATTCTTATTACAGCACACACCATTAATAATCTGGAACACCACAGGCAGACAATAATGAGGCAGAATTTGCTTTGAGTGTGATTGAGAGCCTCTTAGTGATTTAATATTTCCTCCATGCCAGGCTCTGAGTGCTCTGCATGATTTCATTAAACCCTCCCTTCCACCTTGAGGGCTATAGGTGAGAGGGAAGGTAAATGTCCTAAGGACAAATACGATGGTATTAGTTCCTCCTCCCACCCCATATTCTTATGCTGAAGCCCTAAACCCCAATGCCAAGGCATCTGGAGGTGAGGCCTTTGAGTGGTAATTAGTTTTAGAGCAGGTCATGAGGGTGAGGCCCTCAAAGAGATTAGTGTTCTTAAAAGAAGAGACACTAGGCAAGCCCTGGTGGCTTAACAGGTAAGCCTGCCAAGCATAGTCCATATACATCCCAATGACCCAGGTTCAAAACCTGGGACCTGGGGGAACAACCAAGGTTAACAACCAAATAAAAAAAAATGCTTCTTCCTCCTCTCTCTTCCTCTCTGCTGCCTACTTGCCTTCATTCCTGCCTGCACCTTTCAAAAAAGCAAAAAGAAGAAGAGAAACCAGAGGTAGCACCCTGCCCTTTCCCTCCTGATCTAGAAGAGGACTCTCACCCAAACTCAGCCATACTGGCTCCCTGATCCTGGAGGCTAGGAAGCCTCCAGAGCTGTGAGAATCAAATGTCTGTTGCGTAAATCACCCAGTTTAGGTATTTTGTTATTAACAGCCTGAGCTGACCAAGATAGATGGGCTGAGGAAAGATGAGAATTTAGGCTCATCTGACATCACCCTGCCTCTTAAGCAGTTTTATATTTCCTGACTCAAAATACTCCATCAAACACACACACAACATGCAGAGTTCCACCTGCCAGACTAAAACCCGCAGACACTCAGTCTCTCCTGGACATCATCTCTGATCTACTGCTTTAAATTAAGTCCTGGGATTCTTTCCATGAAAGTTTCTGCATGAAAGTTGTCCTCTCACCTTACAAATAAACAATCCATTCGGGTCACTGGAAGTACAGGCAAATCCCATTACATGATTCCTCAGAAAGCACAACTTCAGAGACTTTTCACTAACTCTGTTCATATCTCTGTGTTATGGGTGGGAAAAAAAAGTCATATGGAAATTGGCCTTTGAGGAGATAATTAGATTGAAGAGAGGCCATTAGAGGGGGCCATGTCCTGCTTGACTAGTGTCCTTCCAAGAAAAGGAAATCTGGGCAGACATACACAGGGGAAGACCATGTGAGGACCCAAGAGGAAAATGGTCTCCTACAAGCCCAGACCAGAGGCCTGGAACAGATTCTCAGCGATCTCGGAGGGACCCAACCCTGCTGACACCTTGATCTTGGACTTTGAGCCTCCACAACTATACATAATTTCTGTAGTTGAAGCTCGTCTCAGGAATCACAGTAAACTAATTCAGTCCATCATTGCAAGGACACGTCCTTGACTGAGCTCTTTTCCCACCAATTCCATTCAAACACTAGAGTTGAAGATTTCACCTCCTCCTGTTTCTTCTTAAATTCCCATCCACCCTGATCATGTGGGTTTATTCAGGCCTGTCCTAATTTCTGGCCATGGAAGTCTCCTGACTGGTTTCTCAGTACCTTCCCTCTTTCAATCCTTCATAGGCACAGGGTCTGTTCACAATAGACCCCAGTCACACAGAAACAGATGCTGGGACCATGGTACCAGGCACAACACCCATGATGCTGTGCTCAACAAATAGCCACCTCTGGTGTTCCCAGGTGAAGGGGCTGGGGTTCGGGACTGCAACTCTCCCACTACTTGAATAACTGGCTTGACCATCCTGCTGACCCTCAGCCCCACGTTACACCAGGCCCAGCGTCCACTCTCCAAATTATAAAGTACATCACATCATTGCTCCAGAAAACCCTTCTGTGTGTTCCCTTGACCTGTGAAATGACGCCTGAATTATTAAGCTGGAAGAATCCCTTCAGTTTCTAGCACCTTCGAACTTTTGTTGTCTCACATCTGGGGTTCGGCCACCTTGAAAGAGTTTTAGCTTCACCAGCACATATCATCCTTATGTCCCCAAGCCTCTGCATATGTTGCAAATACTTTTACTTCCCTCTTTGTCTGCTCCAGTAACTTCTACTTAAGCTTTGCAGCTCCACACAAACACCCTCCCCCTCCCCTAGACATCCTCCCTGGCCTCCCTCCCCCAGGCAGCCACTCTGCCCTGGTCATGACAACACTTATGCTGGATGGTCATCCCAGGTGCCTATGTCTCCCTCTCCAGGCTGAGGACTCCTGGAGAGCAGTACTGATGCAATTCAGGACCACGTCCCAGCCAGGGATGCTGACTGACCAGAACAGGACCTTAGATAGTGGAGATGAGAGGATTGATGCGCTTTGCCACGAATGCTGAACTTAGCAGCTGCCTCCCTGAGGAAAGAAGGCTGCTTACACACAAATCAAATTAGATACCACCTGCATATCCACCCTCCTGGCACCCAACTCTCAGATAAGAGCGCGGGTTTCCTGCAGCATAAATATCCACTGAATGGATGAATGAAGCCATTAATAATGTTTGACTGTGTGCCAGAATCAGTATTTCTGGGAAGAATGTTTTCAAAAGAAAAGAAAAATCACCTTTCTGAGTGAATCGGGATTGAATTGTTAGGATTCAACATCATTCTTTGCTTAGGGAACTTGCTCTTAATGACACTGGAGGGGAGTGTGGTATGTGCTCCTTAGACCCCCCTTCCATGGCTCGTCGATCTCCCAAACCTGGTGTACAGACTGGGGAAAGGGTAAGGCCGTGCCTTGCACGCATGCACACACCTGTCTGTGTGCATGAGCGTGCATATGCACACTCACATGCTCCTCTGAGTTAACTAAAGTCAGAGAGAAATAAGCTCTCTGAATCAGTTAGTTCGGACCTGGGTAAAGTAAACAAGCAGTCTCCAGCGCACTTTTTCTGCCAGGGTTTGTAGTTGTCCTTGAAAGATGACAGGGTTATGTACTAGAGGTAGGCCCAGGAGACAGCCACAGCGGCTAGCACAGAGGCCGCCCACTCACACATTCTGGGGTGGATCCAACCTCCCGCTCAGCCAGACAGTCAAGGCTCCAAGCTGAGGAAAGTTCTCCAGGGGGTCTTTTCAAGAATGTGGGGGGCCTTAGTCAGCACCCAGGGGCACAGGGATATGGACCTCCTGACTAGCCAGGCCAGGTCGATCCCGGGTTCCTAGATATTTCTGCACTTGATTCATTAAGTCTGACTTTTCCGTCTAAAAGGACTCAAAGAGGGGTGTGCCCTGGTGGCCCTCTGATCTAGGACACCCTGGGAGCGGTCCCACGTGAGGTGCCCCAGGGCCAAGGGGAACAATGAATGTGAACAACTAAAGAAAAATAAAGTACTTCCTCCTCCTCTCTCTTCCTGCCTGCTTGCCTCCTTGCCTTCATTCCTGCCTGTACTTTTCCTTTAATAAATAAAAAAATGAAAGAACTCAAAGATCTCTCAGCCCCCTGCCTTCCAGGATGACCTAGGTTCCCAGGCACTTCCCACCACAGCCCAGGGCCCCTGACTCCCTGACAAGCCTCAGCGAATTCACAATGACTCACTGCCTTCCTCTCCCATGGCCCCAAACTGCCCAGAAAGATCACCCTACAATGAATGTGGGACACGTGGGTCTTGCCCATCTTTCCATCTGCAGCATAGCCTGGGAAGCTGGTCAGCTCCCGCTTCCAGCTACGTGGCTAGACTTCCAGTAACTAAAGCTTCAGGGTCTCAGTTTTTCCCTCTGCAAAATGGAACTATGAATAGTCCAACCACAGTGTTGCTGCGAGAATTCAATGAAGTCAGACAAAAAGCTGCGGAACCGTGGCACCCGGTAACAGCTCAGTAATCACTAATCTCCTCGATTTTGTTGAGCTTGACACAATTCACTAAGCATCGCAGGCTTATACACCTGAGTGACTATTCTCAAACTTAAATAAACAACATTTCAAGCCTGACTTGAACTGCTTAGAAAACATAAAAAATAAAAAAAAAAACAAAACTGCAAGAATGTAAATGCTAATGGGGAAGTTTGCACATTTTGTCTATTTCTCATCGGGGGATATTTCTGATAACCATGTAGATTACTGAAGAAAACTTTTCAGTGCTCCTCAAAAATACTCAAATTCTCAGCATATCCCAACATTACTTATATGCACCTGCTGCCTATATTTAAAACCATCTATATACACACACACTTTACATAAAGCTTACACAGAGAGAAAACCATGGACACAAACATGCATCGTCTCATAAAAATCTCCTGCATATAAAACGTTTACATGCACACAAGACGTCCCTCCTCTCTTACTATTAGGGAAATTCAAATCAAAACACTTCACACCTGTGAGAATGGTTATTATTCAAAAGAGTGAAAGTGATACATGCTAGTGAGGGTATGGAGAAGAGGAACCCTTTCTCACTGTTGGTGGGAGTATAAATTGGTGTAACAATTATGGAAAGCACATGGAGACGTCTCAATAAATTGACAATGGAAATTCCATATGATCCCATCATCCCACTTCTGGGTATTTAGCAAAAAAAACCCCACTAATTTGCAGGCATATATGCACCACCATGCTTATTACAGCACTATTTGCAATAGCCAAGAATTAGAAACTACCTAAGAACCCATTTTCAGATGAATAGATAAAAAAAGATGTGGTATATATACATAACGGAATACTACACAGTCCTTAAAAAGAGTAAATCCTGTCATTTGTGACAACATAGATGGAACTAAAGTGAATGATACTAAGTGAAATAAATCAGAAGGAAAAAGACAAATACTGGATGATCTCACTCACATGTGGAATACAAAGAAACTCAGTGAATGAACAGACAAAACAACTATCACCCTTTGGGCATAAGCAGTAGAACTGAGGTTACCAGCAGGAAAAGGAGTTGGGGTAGGAACAAATGGTGTGGTGGGTTGTCAAATGGACAATGGTGGAGGAATTTTGGTAATTTGGTGGTGGTCAGGGTAATGTGTTGTAAAATAATTGATGACTAGTGAAACTGTCCATCTAAATGTATATTGTTTTGCAATAAAATAAAGATTAAAAAATTATGTGCAGAATTCAATGATGTTTAATAACTATAGATTTACATAACCTCACCAAAATCCACTTTGAGAACATTTCCATCATTCCCTCCAAAGTTCCCTTGTACTCAATTTCTATTCCAATTCCCACCTCCCACTTCAGACGACCAATAATTTGCTTTTTATCTCTGTCTCCTAGGATATCTTTGTCTTGCTTCTTCCAGTTAGCATAATGTTTTTAAGTTTCATCCACAATGGAGCATGTATTCTTATTTCACTCCTTTTTATTAATGACAAATATTTCAGGTATATATAAAACACATTTTGTTTATTCACCAGCTGATGGGCATTGGGATTGTTTCCATTGTTTGGCTACAATGAATAAAGTTGCTATAAACCTTCATATACAAGGCATTTGTATGGACTTTTTTTTCTTTCTCTTGGGTAGATAGATACCTAAGAGTGGAATTCCTAGGTCATATGATACATTTATGTTTGACAGAAGAAATTGTCAAATTCTCTTCTAATGTAGTTGCACTGGGCCTTCCACTAATGGTTGATTTAGTACCAGGAACATCTAAATCTCATCTCCACTGGTATCTGTCACCCACCGCAGAATGCTAACCTCCACGCCAGTGGGTCAGCAGGGACCCCAGATGAAGGCTTGTGAGGCACAGCTATCACTCTGTGGCTTGCTGAGGTTTATACCCAGAGTAAAGTGGCTAACTGGTTTCTAGAAGCAACCCAAGCACTATTTACAAATTTCATTAAGATTTATTTAGGTAATCACAAGACAATTGGCTGAATTTCAATGATGGTCACCCCCAACAAACAGGCCACCACAAAAGCCATTCAACTAACAATGCCACTAGTCCCATCTGGTGATCAAACTGATGCAGAAGCCCTAGTCACTAATTCTCATGCTTTCTGGAATCTCCTTTCCCAAGTCAGAGTCCAAGAAAGATTGGCCCTTGCCTGGCCCTTCTGACCACTTTCAAGGCCCCGAGTCCAACAGAGTGGGAATCCATTTATTTTATAGACAACAGCGTCTCCATCTCCAACTTTATTTGTTATAGCCAAACAATGGAAACAATCCCAATGCACATGTGATGGAGTCCATGGAGAAGAGTTTCTTCTTTCCATTCCACTGCTATGACATCATTGATAAAGGCTGGTACCCAAGGACTGGTTACTTTGGTACTAGAGGATTCCCTCAATAAAAGTATGTTCGCTGTCATTTTTTCAAACTCCTGGATGGTGGCAAATGGCCCCACTATTTGATCTGATCAACAGACACAAAATACATCATCTATCTGCATCCAGAATTGTCCCTATGGGGTATTCCACACTGTGAATATATTACTGTTCAGACTTCTCACATTATGATTAAAGCATCCTCTGTCTCAGCTCATACTCAAGGGCCCATGGAGGAGTTTTATTTTAATGCCATAACTGAACAACTGGCTCACATTCTGAAGTAAACTCATATAGCATCACTATTCCCCTGTCTTTCAGGGTTCCATCATTATGACCCTTATACTTTTAAATAAGGGGCCAAACACCATGACATACTTATGTGACAGGCTCTAGCCCAAATCCTAGCCTTCAGTGTTATTTCATGCCTTGTTTTTCCCAGCTTTCTGACTAATGAAGACCATTCCAAGGAGCAAAAGTCTCTTCACTCATTAGCAAATTGATATTACTGCCTACAGATTTGGAATACTCAAGTAGAACTCTCCTCCCCCACTTAATTACAACTCCCCCTTCTGTACCTCTGCTCTAACCTGGAACCCCCATTGAGGTGAAAAATACAAGGAGCTACACTGACAATGTTGGCCCTAAACCCACAAACAGGGTATTTTATATGCCATTAAAAAATATAGTCAGGGGACTTCCAGCCAAGATGGCAACCTGACAGGAGAGATGCATGTCCTCTCCAAAGAGCAACTAGGAATTCACCTGTTTTTCAGAAAAAAACACCAAGGAAAAGCAGGCACAGACACTGTACATTCACATCAGCAATCGTGACAACAAAGGGTAGGCAAAAACATCCGGGTTCAGAGCTACATACAAGGCTCAGACTCCGGATTCTGACCATGGCAGAGAGGGTGGAACTGGGGGGGGAACCAGCGCATCGCAACCCAGGAAACGCAAATGTAATGGGGAGCCGGCCCATGGGGACCGGGACACAGAGCTGGGGGGAGGTCCTAGGCACAGGGCAGAAGGGGCACTAGTGCCCTCAGTTGTTTGAACAGGAGGCCCAGCGAGAAAATTACGCTGGGTGCTGCTGTAATTACAAGGCGGCAAAGGGAACAGACATATTGCCCTGGAGCCACAAGACCCACCCACTGGAAATCCTGTCATTAGGCTTAAAGGGAAAAGGGAATCTCCCAGAGGAGGAACCAATCAAGGCCACCTTGTGGGTGTAGGTGAAACTGCAGCCTGATTACCAATCGTGTGTCAACAGCAAGGTCATCACTGTGGTGGGAGGTAGGATCGTGGGGGAAGACTGCATCCCTCACACAAACTCCAACCCCATTAACTGAGCCGTCAGGCAGCAGCAGAGGAACCACATAGAATTTCAACAAATCCAACCAGTCATGATGCCCCAAAACTCAGGAAATCACGGTGTCCAAACCAAGACCCAGGATTACTCAGCGCAAGTCAATACCCTGTACAAGGCTATCGCTGAAGGAAAACCTAACCCACAGAAACAACAGAATTCCAGAGAGAAGAAAGAGAAAAATATGTGAAAGATGTATCCAAAAAAAAAAAAAAAAAAAAAAAAAAA